>LPNX010153453.1:175783-440820 GCA_001517045.1 Pseudotsuga menziesii | reverse complement strand
TGCGAGGTCCCACTATGCAAAAAAATAAAAATTAAAAAGAAGGCGTAGCTAGGATAGCAGCTGCCTTCGATTTCAAAGTCACATATTAGTTTTATTATTTTATATTTTCCTTAGATTACGTTTTACATTTATATTTTGTTTATTTACCTAATGTTAATTTGTATTTATATATTTAATTTTTATGCTATTGTTATAATTGAATCGTTTTTCTTATTTAAAAACAACGAAATTTTTTAATTTTTAAATGTTTTTTTTTGGTATTTTAATTATTTTTTAATTATTTATTGTTATATATACATATTAACTATATACATACTAACTATTACATAGCTAAATATATATAGTAAAAAACATTTTTTAAATATTAATGTTATTATTATTATTATTATTATTATTAAATTTAATAAAACAACAACCCAAAATTTAAAATATAAGATAAAAACATTATATATATATTTGTTTTTTTTATTATTAACTTTTATTTGTTTGTTGATGGATTTCTCCCCTAATTGTGGGCTGTTGAATTCTACCACCAATTACTTTATCGATATCTGTGTGAAAAGACCCTCATTTCTTAAGCTTTATCAATTAAAACTATAACTTTTTCAAATTAAAAATAAATAAAAAGAAACAGTTGAATTGTCATAACTATACTCTATTTTAACATTATTAACATGATTCTTATTTGCAGCATCGACCGCCACTTAAGTAATGGAAACCACATGGTATTCATCTGAAATTATGTTCACTGGACTTCTTGTTGGTAGATGACATAAGACGGATTCATGTCGATTATCATCAATACATTTAATAGAACCCGATTGATCCCATCTCCAGTTTATCGGTTGCGAAGGAGGTGGAACGGGTAGTTCTGGAACTTTGATCCCATGTTTCTCGCACCGGTGATCGACTCATATTTCCTTCCCTCGAGGGTGTTGTCATACACATATTGGGGCGTTTTACTTAGTAAAGCCAATGCAGTAGTTGGGCTGGCCTTTCCTTGACACACGAGTTCAAGGCATGTCAAGAGGTTTGAAGGCTTCCTGAAAGTATAAGCTCATCTTATGCCCCATGCCACGAATCGTCTTCGAAGAGAACTCTTCTGCTATTACCGATCTATAATTCAATACCTTTTTTATTTGAAGTTTAGAATGGTTTGGTTTTAAATTAACCATCTTAAAAGCTCATGAAAATTGTATCCGTTGAGGATTGAGTTACATTAGAGCTCGGGCGCAGATGTGCTGGGTTATATAAGGAGTGTCAAGGTATTATTCTACTACTAGGTGCATCAATCAAAGCTCACACACTAGGTGGCAACGTTCATACTCAGAAAAAAGGGTCTAAAAATAAATGCATGGTTGTCGATAACCCTCATTGGTTTCTTGAAATCCCTGTCTCCTCTTTTGTTCACAATGATTCACACCAAACAAGAGAAAACCGCTAGAGAAAGCCATAAAGGATATTTTGATGGCCTTGGATATTAGTGCTCATTGCCAATCATCACTGGAAAGGCATTGTAGCTAGTCATTGTATCGATTTCCGATCATTGGAAGCTCATTATCGGGATACTAAACGTGTGATTTTGTTTTAGCCGAATTGATCAATTTGAGCACTTAATAGGAGGTCTCATTTATCCACCACACTATAGCGGGGAATCCAATATGATCCGAACAACTAGTTTTACCATTTGCATTGATGCAACAGACGTGAGAGGGGCCACCGACTTCATTAGTTTCAACGAAGAATACATCCTATGAATAATAGAGATTCACATTTCTCTCTTCAGTATAATACATGTAATTATACATTGTTTGTTTCCTTAACACCCTAACATTAACTATATAAGCACAAGGCGACATTCTTCTTTTGCAACTGTGTACACAAGATATGCTTCATCATGCTATGCTATAGGTAGACAATCTGGTGCAAATAATGTCATACCTTAGCAATAACACTAAAGCAATTGCTAGCTACCCTTATAATTAATATTTTCAGAACTACACTAGTCAAGCATTCCACAGGATATAAAACAAAATGTAAAATAAGCCAATATAACTAATAATCCTATAAATGATAACATGCATATAATTTATTTTAAGTAAAGGAGTGAGCAGTCTATTAAAAGTACAAGCCTATATTAAAAGTATAAATAGATTGTCATAACTAATTGCATGAAACTACTGTGTATGCAAGTGGAGGCAATAGTATCCAACCAGATATATATCCATATATTAACACCATTACTGTATATGGCCTAAGATATCTGTAATTGCTAAAGAAGGTTTCGACCACTATCACTAGAGATATCTGTTTGCACGGCCAAAATAAATACCAATTTGCTTACACGAGATGTATGTAGTGAGCTTGATTAAGTAAAGAGGTCGAAGGTTTGAAACAACATATTCATTTGTTGGGAGAAGGAGATTTCTGCAGTAGACCCGAAAGACTTTCTCTGGATGATCCATAGGTGAATTATTATTTTTATCGTTGCCCAACTTTGTGAAATGCACATTAATGATAGAGAGAGCAGTTCAACACCTTTAATTATAGAGAAGGGAGGCGGTGGGGTTGTTATTGCACTATCGCTGATGTGGGAATTTCCTTCCTCAGAACCAAGAGATAGGACGCTGCTACAGGGAATAAAAGACACAGAAATGTGTTAAATTTTGTGACGGATTCGGTGGAATTATAATGACTTCCAGATTATCTCTTATCATGAGTTGTGATCAATTGGGTTAACGCGTCGGTTTCCCCCTTAATCCCCAGATAATCGCAATGAACCATATCAATATTTGATGAATATTTACCAGAAACTAGGGTTCATTTAATACAGATTTGCACCTAATTCACAATCGCCAGCCTTTCAGCAGTTTTCATATGCGAAATACAAGCGAACGAGGAGGGTCAGTTTGATTTCCCGACTAATGCGTGAACTGCAGGCAGTTGATATGGCCACCAACGATCAATTTGGATGGATATCAATCTAATACTGATATTCTATGGATCCAAATGTTGATGAATTTGTGCCAGGTGTGGTAAAAACGCTTTAAATCTGCTGCATCAATCCTTTATCCATTATGAGTGGTAGAATGAATAAATATGGAGCGCATGAGATTGAAAGGCTAGCATGCAATTTTTTATTTTGGTCAAACCTAGATGGTAAAAGAATATGCAAATGAAGGTCCTTAGTCACTAGGGTAAATCTTGTTCATATGGTATGAGAAAGTGATCAAGTGAAAGAGCTAGTGATTCATATAATAGTTTTCGGTAAATAAAAAACTCAAGTTTATTTCTGTTTATTGTTTTTTTGTTTTGTTGCAGGTTTAGTTTCTAGGCTAGGAAAAATAGGCGTTGCTGGTGGGACTCATTTGCAACAAAAAATAAAAAATGGGTTTCTCATTTGCACAGTCAACTGAAATTGAGTCGAGCATAAATGTGGAGAAAGATGCGCAGACAACTAGGGTTTCTGAAAATTTTATTTTGTATATTTTTTAATTTTATGTTTGCAGGTTTCGTATGATAGAGTGTTTGCAGGTTCAATTTACAGGTTGAAAGGCTTTGCCTTTGCAGGTTTCGGCCTTTGCAGGTTTCGGATGGAGGGCTGAACGCTCTGTTTTAAAAATTATTTTTGCTGGTTTAAAGTTTCTGTATTCTTTTTTTTTTTAAACGTTTTATTTTATTATTATACATATATTAATGTTTAGAATTGCATGGTTTTTAATATATATATATATAGTAATGTTGATTAAAAGTTTTATTTTTTTATTTTATATATATATATTAATATTTAATGTTGCAGGTTTGTTAATTGAATAATATATATATTTTGTTAATTTATTAAAATTAAAACTAACAACTTAACAAAAATGATATATTTTTAATGTTAATTAAAATTTTATATAAATTTTGTTTTATTTTTAAAGTATTCCTAGATGCAAAATAAATTTTTATTCCTAAAAAAGTGAAAAAATGAGTGTTGATCAAATTTTGTTTTTTTATTATTATGTTTTTACATTTTAAATTTTAAAAAACTAAGAATAAAACAAACAAAAAAACATTGTAAAACTAAAACAAAAACTATATGAAAAACTAAAACTAGTATTATTCATTTGTTTATTTTTATTTTTTATTTGTTTATTAATTCATTTATTTTATTTTCTAAACCTTAATCCCTAATAAAAAGAAATCAAGATTTAAAAAAAAAAATGAAAATTTTAGTAAACAAAACATTAAAGCAAGTTGAAGCATCCTACATGCTAATGTTAAATTAGAAATAGAACTAAAACCTACCTACCTACTCTATTCTAATTGAAATTTACAATCATCTAAGTGTAATGAAATTTCCAATGTATCCATCTATATAACAAAACTAAACAAAAATTCAATTTTAATTTTACAGAATGAAATCTAAGATGTATAAAAATATGCGAAACTATGTGCTGAAAATGTAAGTTTACGAAATAAAAACAAAGACAAAACTCATTTGAACTATTACTTACTTGGATCCATTGTTCGATGCAACTTCCGATTGCATGATGATCACTGAGATCCCTTCTTCATCTTCTTCAATCTCTAGTTCGAATAGGTGTTCTCCTTCTGATATGCATGATTCTTCAAATGTTGATTCTTCCTTGTTTGTATCCGGAGGAGTACTTACATCTTTGTTTGCTATCAAGATCTCCTCTTCTTGAGAAGAGGAGATCCCGAATTTTGCAAGGATCTGAGTGAGCTTCTCTAGGATTATGCTCAACATTTTACTGAAATCAAATCAAATGCTTGGAAATAAAAACGAGTACATGAAAAATGCAAAAAAAAACAGAATGAGGTGGGTTAGTACAAAACAAATGCAAAGACAGAAATAGAAAGTGCACAAAAATATGTACAAGACAAAAAATGAATAGACACAAAATTAAAAGCAAGTTAGTACAAAATAAAGGCTAGCCCAAAAAGTAATCCAAAATTTACACTACAAAACTGTAAATGTTGCAGAAAATGAAAGAACACTCTTGTAAGAAAAAGTAAATACTTTGCTGAAAAATAAACATGCTTGTAGAAACAACAATCAAGGCTTTGGGGTGACCCACCAAAGTGGATGCGTATGGATGTTACACCACGGAAATCCAGGAAATTATGTAGCGAAGTCGTCCTTGCGTCTTACTGTTTCCCCTCCCCCTTTCTATGTAAAAAAAAATGAACTATCTACCTATCTAAACTTTGATCCCTTTTAGCACCTCCCTGGAAACAACGCCAAAACCTTGGTGCAAATATTAAAAAAATTATAATAGATATCCAATGATTTAATTGTCAACTTGGAGAGAGCATAAACTTATGAGGTACATACAAAATATATGCAGGGGCAGAGTATTGCTAACCTATCCTACAACTGAAATTGAATCTAAGTCATGAAAACAGAAATTGTATGGAGATAAATCTAATTGCAGAAATCATGAAATTGCATAAATTAACTTGATAAATAAAGACTGAAATTGCATGAAATAAACTGGTATTAAGCAATCGAAATTAACTTCTGAGCTCACGGTAAATCTATACTAACAATTCATAAGAAAAACATAATTGAAAATCTAGATGAACAACTCATAAGAAAGAAATTACTGAAAATATATACTAACATGGGAGAATCAAAGGATGTGCAATAAGCATCATCTCCATTACATAACAATTAAGAATCCACTCTATGACTAACTCTGAACTATTCTCTACTTCTAAACCACTAGAGAGATCTCTAGCCAAAATGAGGAGAGAGCCCTCATATTTATACATGAATTCAAGATAACTAATCATAATTACAGATCCATTATTCACATAACTTATCCCTCAAAATCCTCAACAAATCTACAACTCATCCCTCAAAATTCTCCAACAAATATTGGATGAGATATTCTCTCCACATCTCCATGATCTTCTCCTTGAAGTTAGCTCACATCTAGAAGATGAAATTCGAATCTAAGGCTAGGTGGTCAATTTTGAGCTTGTTAAAATCTTCAAATACACCTGTAAGAATCACCAAACTCATACAACCTTAAAGTATAATGAAAATATGTTATTTTTCTCAACAATTAACCACAAATTCATTCAAAATACTCAAAAATAAATGATTTGGAAAATGGTAATATAAACCCATATTTATTATGAAAGTGGTGAATATTAATGATTTTATGGAAGGATAAGATAGGAATAAGGTGATAAATGGTATGTAAAAGATGAATAAAATGTGGTGTTTTTGCGGCTCAACACTCTTGTTTCTTAAAATCCTATCACAAGGTCAAGAAAGTTTTTTTTGGGATGGTATTAAAACTGATGTTCAAAAATTTGTAACAGAATGTTTGGTTTGCCAACGAAATAAAGTGGAACAATTAAGACACTGGGTCTTTTACAACCACTTTCCATTCCAAGCCAACGATTCGCATAGGTATCAATGGATTTTATCATAGGTTTACCAAAGTTTGAAGGAAAGAGTGTCATCATGGTGGTTATTTATAGAATTACTAAATATTCACACTTTTTTGCACTATCTCACCCTTTCAAATATAGCACAGTTGCCACTACTTCTATGGAGATAGTCCAAAAACTACACGATACTCCAAATATTATAGTAAGTGGTAGAGATCCCATTTTCACTGAAAATTTTTGGACCAAATTATTTTATTGTTTGCGTAATCAACTGGCTCATAACTCATATTATCATACTCAATCTAATGGAAAAATTGGTGTAGTGAACAAATATTTGGAAGGATATCTTAGATGTTTTATAGTAGATAAACAAACACAATGGGTCAAGTGGTTACCCTTGGAATAATGGTGGTATAACACTTCCTTCCATACATTTGGAAAAATGACCCCATTTATGGCACTTTATGGCTATCATCCACCATCCATCACATCTTCACTAAGAGGATCATCTAAGGTTTCAGTAGTGGAATACCACATGGAACATCAAAAATTTCTTCAACTCTTAAAGGACAACTTGACTTTGGAACATAATCGAATGAAACAACAAGCATATCAACAACGCAAGGAATGAAGCTTTAGTGTGGGGGATTGGGTGTTTTAAGACTACAACCATAAAAACAAATTCCATGAATAAAACCAATAATAATAATACATCATCACCTAAACACTACCGTCCCTATAAGGTGCTACAAAAGATTGGTAGTATGGCCTACAAGTTGGAACTTTCTGCAGCTTCATGAGTCCATCCAGTTTTCCATGTTTCATGTTTAAAGAAGGTAATCGGTGACAAGCTACTAGTTCAAACAATATTACTATTACTTGATAAGGAAGGAACAATCATCTTGGAGCCTGAAGAAATCACTTAAACAAGAATCATATAGCTTTGAAATCGATAATTTCCAGAGTATCTCATTAAATAGAAGAACCTAGCCGTAGAATATTCAACATGGAAAGACGAGTCTTTTATATAATAGCATCCATAACTACTTCAACATTGATGACAACACTTTTTGAAGGGGAGGGGCATATTAATCCCTCAATGATGGCACATTACCACCTACGAAGTGGGGCATTACCCACTATATTGTGGTGCATTACATATTATTGATGTCGGATTGGGTCTATTAGTTGTTATTGTACACCTTTTGTCTCCTATATATAGGGAGGAGATATTTTCATTTTAATCATCATTGTATCTTGTCTTGTCATATGTACTTAGTACGTTGTGTAAAGAGGTTTCCCCCTCGAAGAGGATTTCCACACATGTTGTCATGAACCTAACTAAATTCCTAACATCATGGGAAACCATTGGTTTAGCTAAGCTCGTGGGATTAAATGGACCCTTCTTACCAATAATTTACCAAAAATTACATTGATTACCCCTAGTTCACCCATTATTTACCCCTAATTACAACTAATTAACCCCTAATTACCCCATAATGGACCCCTGATCAACCCCTAATTACCGCATCTGATGACCCATTAATTACCCCTAAATGACCCTTAATTATTGATATTTGAGTACAAATTACCCCTAAATTATCACTAGTAATTCTATAATTACCATTCATTTACCCATAACTACCCATAAATGACCCCTAACTCTATGTTGGGTCCGAGTCCATCACATAGGCCTTATAGAGAGAACTTTTGTCTTATGAGTGGGATATGGTGGCCATTTTGGGATAAATAACACCATTAAGATTTCTTTACAACTAGACCAGTGTTTGAAATTAACTTCTAGGGACTAATTTCATGTAGTTTCACCTATGTATCATGGGTCATGCGTATTTCCCCAAATAACCACACATTCCCTACATAGGAAATATTTATCATATGAGTAATATATGTCCACCATTTTAATAATTAACATACCATAGATGGTTCTTGATGCCCATGCCATGGTCTATGGATAAAAGGCAAGGAACGATGCCATCCCATATATTTCTATGGGGATCACATGCCATGTTTCCTCCCTTGGGGTATCACAAAATCCCATAACACCTAATCTTTGGAATCTGGATGGAGGAATAATTCCAAAGAAATGTCTGCAAGGGAATGTTCATAAGCTTGCTCAATAGATGGGGAGTTATGAATCCCTACCATTTTAAGACCACTTACATTCTCAGGATGAGTATTTTCTTTAGGGGAAGAACCATAATGTACCACCCTTGGATTGTCCAGCCTTCTCGACTCATCAATTTTTTCTAGCTGAGAATCAGTCAAGTCTACAAAATATGGAGACAAAGGGAGGGGTGATCGTTACCCTTCAAGAGGGATAGCCACAAAGACATCATGAAGCTGAGCCATACCCTCCATTTCTTCATCTATAGGATTCTTAAAGAAATAATTAGACTTATCTTCAACGGCATCCATAACAATGATAGGAGGAGATGCTTTCGAATGATTATTGACATGGTTAGTAGAGGGACTAGATTCCTTAGGGTTTTTAACTCTCTAAACCTTCCAGGTGAAAGGTTGAGAATAGTTGGAGATGAGGTGGCCATAAACATGGTGTATAGGACACCAAAAGGGATAATTTTCATAGTCTAATATTTGAATTTTTTTTAGATAACACAGGTCCAACTCAATAGTTTCATAAACCCTTGGTTGCTATCTCTACAAAAAATATAGCAATCAACTTGGAACTTTCATATTTATATGTCATTATACATAATGAACTTACCTATCTTGTTTCTAATTTCCTTCAGAGGGTTATCATTACACATCTCCATGGGAAGACAAGGAAACTTTACCCAAAATGACATGGCCTTTATGAATTTAGTTTGAGGATCGAAATACAACCTCCTAGATTTGATACGTAGGTATGATTTTCCTAGAACCCAATGGCCCTGAAGAATTAAATTGGAGTCCTCAATTGAGTAGAAAATAAAAGCAATACACCCCTTTTCCAAGAGGTGGAAGGTAGGAGAATAACCAATAACCAGGAACCATGTTTTCTCTAACCATTCACTGAGACTATCTAGATTGATAATTCTGCTCATGAATTTTCCAACAATGGTTTTCCCCATCAAGGAACCAACTTGATGATCCACTTGACTAAGATTTGAGTGCAAATCTTCTCCTTCAATGCATCATAAAATGAAAACACACAATCCCTAATTAGCACATTATTCTTACAAAGTTTGGTTTCCAACCCTTCTGGTTTGATATTGTGTGTGTTTATCCTTGTTTTATTTTTCAGTACATTGATATTTTCATTGACTTGTCGATGAGAAATGACCTGTACCCATACCTGGCCTACTATCTTTTCAATCCATGTGATATTGGTTTGTAGGGGTCTCATATATTTTGGAGTCTATGGGTATTGTGATTGACTAAATCCATCTATTCATACACTCACTAGATGCACATGGCCATCTCTTACCTATCAGGTAAGAGTTGAATAGGTTCATCCAAGATGATATCTACAGCTAGTTTATACAAATGACTTAGATAAACAGGGAAGGTTAGGACTGAAGATGGCCTTCTACATAAGTACTTCTTTTAGTTGGGGAACATAATCATTGCCCAACCTCAATATACACTTCATTGTTGGATGCACACTCTTTTTATCTCCCTAGTCGAATTTAGAATGGGATCAAATAAAATTTGGGCAGAGGTGGACCACAATATTTATTATCCATGGCATGATCTTCCAATTATGATGATTGCAAGAGGTTGAAACATAGGAGCACTTCATCTTCCAATCCATTGTCTACTATGAGATATGAGGGTAGTTCCATTATTTATTCAAAGAACCACAAACTCCATCCATCTTCTTTATTTACCCTAACCAAAGATACCTAGCCTTATACATGCAAGGGGCCATCAAACATTGCTCCCATACTCTTGGAAAATAACATTATTGTACATAATAAAATCACTCCTGTAACATGGGGAAAAAATCTTTTAAGCTACAAGATGAAAGAACTTGTAAGTTTCAATAGTTGATTCACAAGTTCGACAAACTGCAAGGACAAAATAATTACATATCAATCGATGTGTGATCTTCCCTTTATTCAATTTTTTCGTGGGAAGAGTTTGTTGGATTGTTTGTAATATTTCCAAGTCACATTATTTAACCAACTAATATTCACTACTACCAAGGTGGATAAAATTCTTTATAACATTTTGATGTTTTTATAGTTGTTTGGAATGTGCCCTTGCCATCCTCCTCAAGCATGTCTTGCAGATGTTCTGTTTGATTGGTTTCAACTTTTATGTCTGTCAAGAAGGATTTATTCAAAGTCATTTACACTTTTAGCATCTTCACAGTTCCTTAGAAACATATTTTCTTTGTTGTTATGCTCATCTACCCTTTTATAGTAGTGCACCTCCTTGTATTAAATCCAAATATTGAATTATTGTTAAGATTTTGTGGTGTGCATGGCCCTTAAATACAACTAAGTCATCCCAAATACAAATTTCAACTTTGATGTGGAGAATGAGATTCATGATTTATTGCCTTTTGGTACCATGAGGGATTCACATCATGACATTCAATTACCATATTATGTGGAAGATCTTCCAATAGAATTATTGTTGGTGAAAATAATTAAACATGTTTATAACATATATCCAACGATTTAATTGTCAACCTAGAGAGAGTGTAAACTTGTGAGGTACATACAAAATATATGCAGGGGCATAGTATTACTAACTTATTCTACAACTGAAATTGAATCTAAGTTATGAAAACAGGAAATAACATAAAAATAAACTTAATCTAGAAAAGCAGGAAATTATGTAAAATAAATCTAATTGCAGAAAACATGAAATTGCATAAAATAAATTGATATAAAGCAATCAACATTAACTTGTGAGCTCACATAAAATCAACACAATTAATTCATAAACAAGACATCAAAATATGATGAGGTCAAACTATCTATTCTAAAATATGAAATCTATTACAACAGGATCAAATCCATGGCTATCTCAAAAGATGAACCAATTCTCTACTACCAAACCACTAGAGAGGCCTCTAACAAAATGAGGAGAGAGCCCTCCTATTTATACATGAATTCAAGATAGCTAATCATAATAACAGATCCACTATTCTCTCAACTTATCATCGAAATCCTCAACAAATCTACAACTCATCCTTTCATATCCTCAACAAATATACAACTCATCCCTTCAAATCCTCCATTATATCTTGGATAAGATATTCCATCTCCACATTTCCATGATCTTCTCCTTGAAATTAGCCCACATTTTGAAGATGAAATTCGAATTTGAAGCTAGGTAGTGGCTTTTGAGCTTGTTAAAGTCTTCAAATTCACCTGTAAGCATCACCAAACTCATCCAACTTTAAAGTATAATGAAAATATGTTATTTTTCTCAATAATTAACCACAAATTCACTCAAAATACTAAAAAATAAATGAGTTGGAAAATAACAAGGTAATCCATATTTATTCATGAAAATGGTGGATATTAATGGTTTTATGGAAGGATAAGATGGGAATAAGGTGATAAATGGTATGTGAAAGGTGAATAAAATGTGGTCTTTTTGCGGCTCAACATTCCCCCCAACTTGACTGGTTGCATGTCCTTATGCAACTATGGATTGATTCTCTTTAAAACTTTTGTCTTTGTAGCTGGGCTTTACATGATGATGGTATGTAATAGTAAATCATTCCAGGATTTGAAATGCATGAGTGGCAGCAATTTTTTATTTTTATTTTTATTTTTTTATATATGTATTTGTGGCTGGTTCTTGTGTGACAACCATAACAATTGTTGGTACTTGTGTGAAAACCATAACAAATGTTGGTTCTTGTGGTAGAAATATTCATTTCTTTTACTTGTATTTTTGCTGCAATACATAAGATTTTTAAAAGTATACATGCATTGGAAATGATGAACAATCATGTATGTTAGAAAGCCTTCTCTTCATATTATGAATCATTCTAATATATATAGCAATGTTTACAAAGCATAGTTTGGGAAAGACATGTTGATAAATGGTAAATGAGATGATGGATATGTAAAATGGTAATGAATAACCCCCCCAACTTAAGATGTATTAGGTTTATGAAAAGGAGAAAGAAAATGTAGTGAGGAAATTTTCCAAATTCATTCATTTTCTAGAATTTAAGGAATTACATGGTTAAAGATTAGAAAACAACATACCTCCACTTACCCAAAAAGTTGATGAACTATACAATAGGAATGTGGTTGTTGGTGAATAATAGAATGTGAAGTGAAAGAAACTAAACTGCTGCTTGGTTGGATGAAGTAAAAGATAAAAGATGAAAGTAGAACTGTGGTACTCTCGTATGGCTGAAATATGATGCTGTAAAACTACTGATGGACTCATGGAAAATATATAGTCTTCACCTGCTACAAAACCCGATGGTACAATTCTTACCATGCGAATAAATGTGCCAATGTCGAACATGGAAAGAAGTCATTGGATTACCGGCCATTGATGAATGTCATTAACCAATGTGAGACAATCTCACCATTGATGTCAATGAGTGCCAAGGTACCTAAGTACATTGTGCAAAGTGTAAATAAATGAGCTGATGTCGAGCCACTTGCAAGATCTAACGATCAAGGGACATTGATGTACAACCATGATTTTTAGCAAAAGAGCTTGACATTAAGGCATGCAAGCCTCAAGGTATTAAAAATGAACTCTAGTCTCTATCCTAGATATTGTGCTGAGGTCGATGGGGAAAGACTTGTTGAAAGGTGGGCCTTAAGGAATCCCACATCACTCAACACAAGTTGTGCATAATGATTGGTAGGACTATAGATAAAAGATCTTACGGTCAAACATTTTTTATGGCAGGGATAACAAAGGAATGTAGTAATGGAAAGGAAGCTGAATGTTTTTATTCATAAGAAAAAAGATAAACTGAAAATGAAGAAAAATGTATGCGAATCAGAAAGGTAGACATGCGGGAAATCATGATGTATAAGGCAGTGAAAATGTAAACTCTAACATAGATGAAAAATAAGCTTGGAAGGAAAAAGGGTAAGTAATCATGACATGGCGTAATTGGTTTCTGAAAGGCTTCTTTGTGGCAGCAAAATGTCATGACATACACAAGGAAAACTCAACTCCTTCAAGCTTTAAATAGAACATTTTTCTGAAAATCTTCTGCGATTCTGGAAATTATTTCTGCATGCCATTTGTTCGTCTTTAAATTTACAAAAGGTTAGAATTTTCCTGCAACAAACTTGTGAGAGCATTTAAAATACATGAAATTATGTTCTTAATAAAAAGTTAAAGTGAATAAATAAAAATGCTCTTATACCTGAAAGTAGCAACCCTTCTTGTCAAAACCTGTTTCTTTCTGCGTGACTTGCGAAAACAAGTTAGCACAACAATCATAAAATTTTGGGAAAATTATAAGTTCATTTATTATTTGTTACCTAATGCTTTTTCTTTTTTTATATGTTTTCAGTTTTTAATTTTATTTTATTTTTATTTTTGTAATGTTATCATAATACTTTTACTATTATTTATGAAGTTGTTTTTGTTTATATATTTTTTAAATTTGATTTATTTACAATTTTTTTTTATGTGCTTATTTTAATCTTATAAGTTTATGTATATAGATATGAATATGCATCTTTATGTAATGATTGCGCAATAGGGAGAGAGGGTCAACCCTTTCAGTGGTCGACTCCTCTGAAAGGAGACTATCTTAATGATCTAGATTAGAGAGGAGTGTGCGAAATAAACGATTTTTATGACAAAGTTTAGCAGTTTAATTGACCATGCGGATACCCCCCCTCGAAGATGTGCTAGGTCCCACTGTGCAAAAATAAAAATTAAAAAGAAGGCGTAGCTGTGACAATAGCGACCTTCGATTTCAAAGACGCATATTAATTTTATTATTTTATGTTTTTCTTAGATTAATTTTTATATTTATATTTTATTTATTTACCTATTGTTAATTTGTATTTATATATATTTGTAATTTTTGTGTTATTGTTATAATAATATTTTATTATTATTACAACACCTAATGCATTTATATATATATATTTTTAATTTTTATGTTGTTATAATAAAAACAAATGTGATGATTTACAAAACCCTTTAAATTTTTTTTTTTTACAAAAAGAACAAATATGTGTATGTTTTTCTTTTTTTTAATTCATTTAAGTTTTATTTAAAAATAAAATAAATAAAATATTTTTATTTTTATAACTTTTATGTTTAACTTAAATTTTTTTATTTTTAATTATTTTATATATATATATATAGTATCTGAAAATTAAAGCAAAAATCATGTCATGAAAGCAATATATTGATATCCTGATTTTTTATTACATCCCACGGAAGCACAATGAACATGCTAATCGTTGCCAGTAAATGAGATCGCATAGTTGGCTTTCTTTATTATAACCTCATTCAGAAGCTCCGACGGTCAAGAAAACAAAACTTCTTGGCCAGACATGTAACTCGTTGTAATATCCATTTTATTTGCATATGGAAACCAACGTTGACACCAGTCTCTTCCAAATTCGTCACAAATAAAAGTAAAAAATTATAAGGATATAGAAGAGCTAAAACATCGAAACCAAATGAACTAAAGTAAACAGTAAAATCAGGGCGAAATGCGTAGGTTCCCCTCTGATCATACTAAGAGGGTTAATTAGGTTATGACATTGCAATGAAGTAAAGTTGAGCAATTCCTTTTTAGGATTTTAGCAAGATATTTCTATAATTGATCTTCTGCAGAAAAATAGGGTGGGAATCAGGCACATTGAACAATGGAAAGAGAGTGTGTGATCCAGAGGACTAAAGAACAATAATAGTGATTTCAGAGTTAACCAGATCAAAGATTGATGCAAATTGTATCCATGGGGTCTATTTTTCTATCAGTAGACTATTCCATCATTTTGCAGAGCTTACATACCATGAATACGCTGTCCCTGAGGTGATTTGCAGTTTTCTTATCAATTCTACTTCAAAATTTTCAAGTGTCCACCAGCTTTTGCACGAGAGTAAAGGAAAACTTCAATACACTGCTTTGTTACATTTGACCCCTATCACTGTGTATTTAAGGATCTAACAATGAGGGAGACGATTGCTGGTAGCTGTCATACATATCTTTACTCCAAATGCGGTTAGAGGTGGAGAGTGAAACTGATTTTTTCTATTTGGAAGAATTTTGTTTTCTTTAGTTCTTGATGAACTATAGCGATCTTGCAAAATCAACTTTCTATCAGGTTGCTAAGTAGCCTTTCAAGCATGGATTATGGACAACGCATACGCTGGGATGTATGATAGTGTCTCAATGTTTGGATATTATGTTTTGATGGCAGCTTTTTGTTTGTGAAATCAGGACACATGTACACGTACACCTTTACCAAACACAAACACATACTGAATTCATAGGAATTCAACTAAAACCCATAAACTATCTTCTCAAAGTCTCACTTCACTTCACAGTTCCATTACATTTTTCATTTTTGGTTTGCATGATCTTTCCCACGGCTCGTGAAGTGTTTTATTTTCTCTATATTCATTGGAATGTGGGTTAAAATTGTGGAAATGGATAATTTCATTTGCTGAAAAAAAATAATTAAACAGGTTTATAACATATATCCAACGATTTAATTGTCAACCCAGAGAGAGCATAAACTTGTGAGGTACATACAAAATATATACAGGGGAAGAGTATTAATAACTTTTGAATCTAAGTTATGAAAACAGGAAATGACATAAAAATAAACCTAATCTAGAAAAACACGAAATTGTGTGAAATAAATCTAACTACAAAAAACATGAAATTGCATAAAATAAACTGATATAAAGCAATCAACATTAACTTGTGAGCTCACATAAAATCAACACAATTAATTCATAAACAAGACATCAAAATATGAAGAGATCAAACTATCTATTCTAAAATATGAAATCTATTACAACATGATCAAATCCATGACTATCTCAAAAGATGAACTAGTTTTTTACTACCAAACCACTAGAGAGGCCTCTAACAAAATGAGGAGAGAGCCCTCCTATTTATACATGAATTCAAGATAACTTTAATCATAATTACAAATCCACTATTCTCTCAACTTATCCTTCAAAATCCTCAACAAATCTACAACTCATCCCTTCAAATCCTCCATGATATATTGGATAAGATATTCCATATCCACATTTCCATGATCTTCTCTTTGAAATTAGACCACATCTTGAAGATGAAATTCGAATTTGAAGCTAGGAAGTGACTTTTGAGCTTGTTAAAGTCTTCAAATTCCCCTGTAAGCATCACCAAACTCATCCAACTTTAAAGTATAATGAAAATATGTTATTTTTCTCAATAATTAACCACACATTCACTCAAAATACTCAAAAATAAATGAGTTGGAAAATAACAAGGTAACCCATATTTATCCATGAAAATGGTGGATATTAATGGTTTTATGAAAGGATAAGATAGGAATAAGGTGATAAATGGTATGTGAAAGGTGAATAAAATGTGGTCTTTTTGCGGCTCAACAATTATCATTGAAAAATAATATAGAGCCAACTGAAAATGAAGCTAAAAAGAGGATAGCAAGTCTAGGATATCATCAAGCCGCATTAGATCTTCTCAAAATTTATTTGCGTTGCAATATTAGAAATCTTCACACATTCATTCGTTACAAATTAAACAAAAAATGAATTTCCATCACCAATATCTACTTTGTTGATGGTTTCGACCCATATTTCCATGGCGAGATATCAACCTATAGTGCAAGGCTATAACAAA
This sequence comes from Pseudotsuga menziesii, assembly GCA_001517045.1. Lineage (NCBI taxonomy): Eukaryota > Viridiplantae > Streptophyta > Pinopsida > Pinales > Pinaceae > Pseudotsuga > Pseudotsuga menziesii. Next base: position 423,614 of record LPNX010153453.1, on the reverse strand, counting down.
GGGTTTCCTATTATTCTTAGTCATAACATTCTACCTGAGTCTAGCGTGTGTCCTATTTCATTAAGAATAATGCCAAAAGATGCTTTTAAGATGATTTCTTTGTGAAAAAGATTCCTTTTTTGATTGGTTGGAATTCATCACATAGTTTTATAAATATTATTTTTCAATGTGAATTCGGTAGATGAATCATGTTAATAATAGAAATTAGAAAAGTATTTGGCCATAAAAATTTTAATGGGGACAATTTGTAGGGAAATTGGGACAATTTTCGACAAAAAATAGGGTTAACGCTGGTTCAACGTGAGTTAGGATGCAATATGTCAAAGTGAAGGTGGGTTTAAGAGTAGGTTAACTATCTTGAATTGAGAGATCACATTAAATAACCAATGTATTCAGGAATGAAACCTGCAAGTAAATTCAATTTTAATTCCTAAGTGTTTAAGAAAGCGGTGGTGCAGTTATGTGATGTAAGTGGTGGAGCATCCATTCCTGATCATGATTTGACAAGTAATAAATTGAGAAATTTCATCGAAAATGGAAGTGGTCGAGCATCCATTTCTTATCACCCATCTCATGGGAAGTCAAAAAATAATAGGGAAGAAATTGAACTCATAATAATTTTTGAAACTTAATCAGAGTGGTTGAGCATCGATTCCTGATCACTGATCTGGAGGGAAACTTAAAAAAAATTGTGGAATAAATTAAACTAAGAATGTTCTTAAAAAATAATTTCTTTTGGCAGTGATATTTGGCAAAACGAAAGCATGCCAATGTGTTCATCCTCACATTTGGCCATCAAGACGACTCACACCAAAGACAATTCCTGAAAATTCATCCAAGCAAAAGTTTGTGTCGATGGTACGTCATGTAGTCTAGCAATAAAACATTCTATCAAGGCATTGTAATCTCAATCTGTAATTAAAGTGCACTTGCCTGTTACTATTGGTCAATAAAAAACAAGAAATATCAGCAATAAGAGCATGTACTTACTTATGTTTATAGAAATTTTGAAATAGTTGCTTCTATGTGTATCCCATTAACAGGATATTCTAAAATGATAGTGATGATACTAAGAAGAATCATTGGCCGATTGGTTGAGGAAGTGTACATTTTTGTGATAACCATGAAAAATTGGCTTCCCTGCCAAATCATGGATAATTAGGCTCATATATTTGCATGCATCCAATTTGGAAGAGGTGATTCATGGTTAAGTATGCTCAGATATGTTTAATTATGCCTCAGAGCAGATTTCATACATGGGGTGTACTTGGATTGGCCCGATGTGCATTTTTGTGTTGGACATGAAAAATTGGGAAACCGTATCAACAACTAATATGGAAGTATTGGATTTCACTATAAAAGAAACATTTTATAGAAGGAACCATAAACTTGATTTCCTGAACTTGTTAGTTTCCTCGGTTGAATATACAGTTGAAAACTCTGTTCATTGTATTTATTTCTTTGCAATTAAAAATTGAGGGATGATAGCAAATAATTTCCATGAAAATTTATTTTATATATCAATTTTGAATTTAAAAGTGATTATATAAAATGACTGGGTGAGTCTCTAAATTTATGGAAATGCTGTTTTAAATAATCCACCTGCAATCTTATGCTTTTAGAAAATGGTGGAGCATTTGTTTGTAGGGTGCAAAAAAAGATGAATGGGTGATTTGGAAGGAAAATATCTACTTGATAAGAGACTTGTTTTCAAATAGGAGTTGAAGTACAAGTGAATAAATCATCCACCTACAAATGTATGCTCTCAGAATTTTTTTATCCCTCATAGGTGAGAAATTGTTGGCATTTTCCTAAGGCCATTTAGGCCAGATTTAGGTGCAAAACAGGTCGAGTGGCTGTTTTGGTAGGACAATATTATCTTGACCATAGACTGTTTTTAAAAAGGAGGCAATCGTAAAGTGTGTAAATCATCCACCTATAATATGGTGTTTTCATAAATTTTTTATCCCATCTAGGTGAGAAATAACGGGCATTTTTCCAAGGCTACTTAAGCCATTTTTTCAATACTTAACCAATTTTGCAAATGGCAAGCTTTTTTCTATCAAGGTGCAAAACAAGCTAAATGGGTGATTTGGAAGGAAAATATCTCCTTGAATAGAGATGTTTTTTCAAATATGATTCAATGGACAAGTGAATAAATCATCCACCTAAAAATTTTTTGTCTAATAAATTTTTTTTTCCCTCACAAGTGAGAAATTGCGGACTTTTTCCTAAGTCCATTTAGGGTAGATTTAGGTGCAAAATAGGCTAAGTGGCTATTTTGGTAGGCCAATATTTTCTCGACCATATTTTTTGTTAAATTTTCATATGCTTAGCTAAGACATCAGTATTTCATTTCATGTTCATAACAAAAGCATATAAACAGGATCACTGAAAGATAGACAAGCACAACCATACAAAAGGAACACAAGGATTTATCTTGGGAAAACCCTAAAGGGAAAAACCCAGCAAAAGCTTCCTCAATATAGATGCCCCAAAAATATAAAAGATAAAAGATAAAACCAGCAAGGAGATCAAAGCCTAATCCTCCTCCTTCTCCAGCTACTTCTCTTCTCCACTATTGCGCTACACAAGTGAGAGTGTGTGTCCCAAATGAGGAGCACTACACCTCTATTTATATTCATCCGTTCACTTAAGTTAAATCATCTGTCATGTAGGCTCGAGTTAATCATGTAGGCTTGAGATACACATGTAGGCTCAAGTAACCACACTGGGGTGCTAATGACCCACCTTTACAATTAGAGGGGACTGCCTCATGACTCTTAATAGTTCTTCTGATTAGGAGCATCGAGGTACAAATTAATACAAGTGGTTCTCCTGGTAGGACCACCGGGGACCACAAAGAAATACATATAGAATATTCTTCGAAGTTACAATATTTCAACACTCCCCCTTAACGAGAAGGGTATTCTATAACAACATCAACAACAACAATAATAGGAGAGAGATAGAGGACATCATCAACATCATCAGGGTGATACATCTATAAATCATTGGAAGCTTTTCAACATCATGTAGTCTTCATCTTCAATCTTCAGTCTTCAGCATCATCAGTACTTTGACCGCTTCGATCAGCAACATCTTCATCATCTTGACTCTTCAATCAGCAGCAACATCTTCAGCACTTTGACCTTTCAATTAGCAACATCTTCAACACTTTGACCTTTCGATCAGCAACATCATCTTCAGCACTTTGACCTTTCTATTAGCAACATCATCTTCAACACTTTGACCTTTTGATCAACAACATCTTCTTTAGCACTTTGGCCTTTCGATCAGCAACAACATCATCATCATACTCTAATATTTCAATCAGAAACATCATCAAAACATCATCAAAACATCAACATCATCATCCTCAAAATATCAGCATCAAAATATCATCATCATCATACTCTGATCTTTCAATCAGAATCATCATTATTATTAGCTTCTGATCTTTTGATCAGAAACATCATCAACCGAACATCATCATACTCTAACATCAACTCATCATCATATTCTGATCTTTTGATCAGTACGTCATCATCATCATACTTTGATAATACGACATCATCATCATCAGGATCTCATCATCATCACATTATGATCTTTCAATCAAAAACATCGTCATCATCAGCAACATCATAATCATAAGCAACTTCTGATCTTCCAATCAGAAAACATCATCATCATCATATTTTGATCTTTCAATCAGAGAACATCATCATCAGCAACTTCTGATCTTTCAATTAGAGAACATCATCATCGTTAGCAACAACATCATCATCATATTCTAATCTTTCAATCAGAGAACATCATCATCATCAACAACTTCTGATCTTTTGATCAGAGAAACATCATCATCATCATATTATGATCTTTTTATCAGAGAACATCATCATCATTAGCAATAACATCATCATCATATTCTGATATTTTAATCAAAGAACATCATCATCATCAGCAACTTCTGATCTTTCGATCAGAGAACATCATCATCATCAACAACATCTGATCTTTCGATCAAAAACATCATCATCATCATCACACTCTGATCTTTCGATCAGAAAAAATCATCATCATCAGCAGCAGCCACAGTACAAAGACAAAGAAGTCTTTGGATCTCTTTTGGACTCAAAATCCAAGGATGATGCAGTCCTATCACATTCTCGACAACCGAGGTCACCAGATCCATTCTGAACTGAGGTTCAAGGATGATGCAATCCTGCCACATTCTCGATGACCGAAGTTACACCGGATCCATTCTGAACTAAAGTTCAAGGATGATACAATCCTGCCACATTCTCGATGACCGAAGTTACATCGGATCCGTTCTGAACCAAAGTTCAAGGATGATACAATCCTGCCACATTTTCAATGATCAAAGTTACACCGGATCCATTCTGAACCAAAGTTTTAGGATGATACAATCCTTCCACATTCTCGATGACCGAAGTTACACTGGATCCGTTCTAAACCGAAGTTCAAGGATGATACAATCCAGCCACATTCTCGATGACCGAAGTTACACTGGATCTGTTCTGAACCGAAGTTCAAGGATGATACAATCCTACCACATTCTCGATGACCGAAGTTACACCGGATCCATTTTGAACCAAAGTTCAAGGATGATACAATCCTACCACATTCTCGATGACTGAAGTTACATTGGATCCATTCTGAACCAAAGTTCAAGGATGATACAATCCTACCACCTTCTTGATGACCGAAGTTCACTGGATCCGTTCTGAACTGAAGTCCAAGGATGAGACAATCCTGCCACCTTCTCGATGACCTAAGTTCACCGGATCCGTTCTGAACCGAAGTCCAAGGATGATACAATCCTGCCACCTTCTCAATGACCGAAGTTCACCAGATCCATTTTGAACTGAAGTTCAAGGATGATACAATCCTACTACATTCTCGATGACCGAGGTCACCGGATCACTTCTGGACATTTGTCCCAGGATGATACAATACCTCTTCATTCTCGAAGACTGAGGTCTTCAGATCACTTCTGGACATATGTCCTAGGATAATACAATCCCTCTTCATTCTCAAAGACCGAGGTCTCCAGATCACTTTAGGGAAAGTGCCCAGGGATGATACAATCCCAATGTAACATCAATATTCCCCCTTTTGGGGAAGGTCTTTCTGAACCACACCAAGCTTGTCTCAAAAGTGTTCGAACTTTACTCAGGACAAAGGTTTTGTCAACACATCATCATATACATCTTTAGTATGTGAATACTTAACTATCACCATCTGTATCTCCAGTATGTAAATACTGAAAGCATCATCATCTATATCTTCAGTATAGAAATACTGAAAGCATCGTCATCTCTATATTCAATATAGAAATATAGAATCACCATCATCTGCATCTACAGTATGTAAAAACATCATCTATATATTCAGTATGGAAATACTGAAGCATCATCATCTCCTTCTTATCTCGTATGTAGAAATACTGGATTTCTATGTGTTACGATGGAACACAGGGTTCTCTGTCATCACAAATCTAGTTATCACATAGAATCAGGGTAGTGTCCAACTCTAGGTTGCATAATCCTGACATCAGCTTCTGAAGCCATATGGCTTCACAACTAGTAGAGTAAGCTACTAAATATTCTACTTTGGCTGTGTTTAGAGAAACACTAGACTGCTTTCTGTTAAACCATGAAATCATAGCAGATCCCAGACTATAACATCCACCTGATGTACTTTTTCTATCTGAGATACTTCCATCCCAATCTGCATCTATGTAGCCATACAATCTATACTCATGGCTACCATCATAGTATAGACCAAGGTCTATGTAATGTCCCCGGTTTTGACCCCGTTTGCATGATGTATATATTGTAATTAATTGTGGTGAGGAGCTCAAGGCAAAAGCCCCACCATCGATTTGGTTGTGTGTGTGTTTCGGCAATGGGGATAGTTGCCGATGGGTTATCGTGCCATTTGGCAAATTGTAATTCGGCATCATGTAAATACGCACATCAAAAAAATCTAAAACCACAACCAACTATGGCAGTGCAACGTTGAATGAAAAGGGCATGGTTCCAAAGGATAAGGGTGTGGGGGATGTCAAACCTTGGTTTATGGGGGGAAAACCCATGTGTTTCCACCTTGTTTTGTTTTGCCATCTTCCCTTGTCAACCTATTTATTGTTTTGGGGAGTAGTTGAGGAGTTATGGTTGCTGGTGGTTGGGGCAGTTATTGTCCTTGGGAGTGAGGTGGTAGGGCTATCAGTCCCTTTCCCACATGCCCACTCCACCCATGACTGCTTGCACTCCACTCGCACATGACCTTCCATTCTCCCCACGACGCATTCTCTCCTGGGTCTGTTCGTTCCCCATCGTGGTCTGTTCATCTTCCTCACGCAGAGGTCGGTGCTTTTTTCCTCACGCACAGGCAGTGGTTCTGCCAGATCTCACGCAGCTAGGAGATGAGCTGCCTTTCAGTGGCCATTCACATTTTCTATAGAGTGGTTTCGGTGCTATTTTCCTCTATGTTTTGTGGTCTAGTGCAAGTTCCCTCACGCACATACTGTTTGGGTTGTTTTCCCATGTTGTGAGCCGTGCTCACTGCTTGTGTTTGGGGGCTGTTGTCTTCTCCACGTTTTGTTGGTTGTGATGCTCAATTTCATTTTGGGGCCATTGTTGATTTCCAATATGTGGGCTGAGTTTCCCTGTTTTGGGACTGTGGATTGCTGCTATCTTTCATTGTGTGGTTGTGGCTGCTGGAGTACCCTGGTTTTGGGTTGCAGCCGAGTTGTTTTGGCCATGGTAGGGCCAAGAACAACTCTATGTTTCCTTGTGGGCTTGAGCTATGCTCATCATTTGTTTGGGATTATCCCTGGTCATCTTTACTTCTTCACAGGGCTGTGAAGGGTTGTTTTGCTGCTGGTATGCAGTGGTTGTCCTTTGGACTTTGCTGGCTTGGCCGGTCTATTGATGGCCTGATAAACCTAGCTGTGTTGGTTTGCTGAGTGTGTCCCCTGGCTATGTGTAAGCCTGCATTGACCCTTATCCTTGGAGGAATCATGCCCAGCTCGGGGGTGGCAGCATTGCTGAGAGATTGATGAGCAAGCTGGCCTATGGTTGGGTGGAACGTTGCAGCGACGTAGCTGGTTGCGGGATTCTTCATCAAAATATAAGTATCGTTGCTATTCCATCTCTGCAATTATATCTATTGTTTTATGAACAATGATGAACATGTTGAATGTTGGTTTATGTATATGTTTGCTTCCGTTGAATGATTGAGGAACTGTGCATCCTGTTATGTATCCTTGTATGCATTATGTTAAGTGACTTAACATCAGCATTTCTTCATCTTCATGTTCATGGGGCTGTGTGCCGGTTATTGTGGTGTTGGTTGCGTCCTCTTTGCCGGTCTGAGGGATGGGGACGTGACAGTCTATAGTCCCTTTTAGATGTCTCACCACATGTTTTGCAGCTACTAGGTGAACCCATCTTGGTTGAACAAGATATTGACTTAAGGTGTTCACGGAAAAACAAATGCCTGGTCTAGTATTTGTTAAGTACATCAATGACCCAATGATCTATATGTAATGAATCGCACCCACTAACTCTGATGAATTATAAGCTAATAGTTTCAGGTTGGATTCCATGGGTGTGGCCATGGCTTTGCATTCCAACATATTGAATCTCTTCAATATCTCTACCGCATACTTTTCTTGGTTGAGAAAGATTTCTTCTGAACTTTGCCATATTTCTGGACCTATGAAATAATGCATTAACCCAAGGTCTTTCATCTCAAATTCTTCTGCTAGTTTCTTCTTACTTTCCATGATCTGTTTCTCATTCCCTGTCAAGAATAATTCATCCACATATAATAACAAGATGATAGGTTCATCTTTTACAACCTTGGGATAAAGGTTAGGATCAGCTCTACTCTTGGTAAAGCCCATAATTGACAGGAAATTGTCTATCCTTCCATACCAAGCTCTAGGAGCTTGTTTCATGCCATAGAGGGCCTTCTTCAACTTACATATATGAGTCCATCTGCCTTCAACTTCAAATCCTTGTGACTTTCGATGTAAAACTCTTCCCCAATCATACCATTAAGGAAGGCTTGTCTTTACTTCATCATGGAAGCAACTACCATCATAGTTCTGAAGGAAGTGTACCTTTCTTTCTGGAGTAAGTGTCTCTTCAGAATTAATTCCCTCTTTCTTATAGAAACTTCTAGCCACAAGTCTTTCCTTACTTATATCAGCAACATATTTTATCTTGCAAATCCATTTGTAAGATACCACATTCTTGCTTTCTGGTTTGAGTACTATATCCCAAACATCATTCTAGTATTCTTTCATCATAACATCTTCCATGAGTTCATCTTGTCAGATCATCAACATATCCTAGTCTTCTGCATTCAACTTTGAAGGTTGGAACCCACTTTACTCTTGGTAAAGTCTTGATCCATCAGGAAGTTGTCCATCATGTCATACCGTGTCGAACTCAGATATCTTTTGTAGTCACTCCCCCTGAAGTGGAGTATTATCTTCCTTCTTCATTCTGTATAGGTGATTCTATGCTTGATATATACTGATCAATAGAGTATGTCATGTCATAGTCTATTCTTTCTGAGGCAAATCACTATTCTTGCTTTGTACACTTGTTCTTGCAGATCCATATGGAAGATACTACGTACTTCCCTTTATGTCTCGAAATCATATCATTTACATCATTCCCCATAATCAACTGTTATTCTTTGATCATAGATTCTTTCATAGCATTCTTTTCTTCATCTTGAGTTATCTCTCATACCCATGGTGGTCTTCATCCTTCAAGGTGGATCTACCTCTCTCTGAAGCTCTTTCTTTCGTCATGGTGTCTCTAACCCTGGGAGCTTCAGATTCATGTTTATTGAATTGTCATCACTTGTTCTTCGGAACAAGTCTCCTCCTTCTTTTATTTTAGGAGGTTGTACAGGACCTTTCCTACAATTCAAATGCACCAGTTGCATGGTTAGAACTACATATTTATAATGACAAATTATTATGCATCATGCAACTATTTATCCAATACAACATTCATCCATATCTCACAGAAACTTTCTATATGCCTTCCATCTCTACCATGACATCATTGAGATTGTGCACTAATCCAATATGTCAACAAATAGGTTTCATTCTAGATAAGTAACAATGGATATTTGTATAGACCCATGAGATACTTACCCATCACATGCATGCAAACAACACATTAACTAAATATAATCAAATGCATAACAAAACAATATCATTAAATGACAATTGAATACTTATCTTTTGTTTGTTTCGTGGGTAGAATCCTTCTTGATCAATCTGCTTCATCATCTTCTTCATCCATGAAATCATCATTTCTTATCCAAATGATAAGATGGATAAGAGGTTCGTCAATAATTGAGTTCTTCATATTCCTCATCGTTTGAGGGATCTTCTTTGAATGGTGAGAGCTTGATCTTCAATTTGCTCCCATCTTTCTTCTTCTCTTCTTATGAGACGAGCTTCTTCTTCTTCCTAGATTCAACTGAAAGTAATCACTTCCTTTTGGCACACATTCCTCGCATGAATGAATCCCATGATCATGGGAGGCCATTCAAGGTGGCTATCACCACTTCTGCATTCTCTGCTTCTTCTTCTAAAGCCTCAAGATGTTATGCATTCTGGATCTTCACATTCTTCAACTGTTTTCTCAAATCCATCTTCTGAATTACATTCTTATCTTCAAATAGCTTGATCAAGGAATCAAACATCTTTGGTGTCTTTAGGGAAGACACTTGTTGTACAAGTTGATTCGTGATTGAATCAACAATGATCTTCTTGGCCTTGATCAAGTTCTTCTTGTGTAAGGCTTTGAGGCTTATCTCCCTCTAGAACTGGAACCTCTCTACTCATGTAGGTGTCCAATTCATTTTCTTCAGAGAGATCAAATACTTCCATGATTGGAAGTTTTTAACTTCACCAAGCTTATCATCAAGCTGATGTGATAGATCACTTTGAAATGAGAACCTCAAATGCAAATAGCAAAAGATTAGATCTTACTGATTTGAGGTGTCCGTCCTGCTTCCGAAGTTGGCTGATCTAGGGTTTGTTAGAGAAACCCTAATTTTAAAAACTTGGAATATTTCATATCTGATTGGATAGAAAGATATATCTCTTCAAATTGAGCTGTCCAATGTACTCCTTTTCTGAAAATAGTGGAGGGAAGCTCCCGGAACAGGAAGCCCTAGTTTTCCAATTTCTTCTGCAGAAATTCCTGTTATTGTTTCTATGATATCTATGAAATTACTCCTCCTCTGTGTCTGAAATTTCACACTGAGCTAACCTCGAATGTCCTTGATCCAAAAACATAGGTTTCATCAGAATTGATTTCACCAATTGGTATTTATGATCATTTTCCCAAGGTAACCTGTTACAAGACTGTTCAGAATAGTGGAGTTGTATGGCATGCCACGTGTCACTGGTTCATCTTCAGGTTCTGAAATTTGGACCACAGAAAGTAAATCCCATGATTTTTCTGGAACATCTTAAGGAATTCCATTTTGGACCTTTGTAGCCCACGTTACATCAATTATCCCTAGGTGTCCTGTTTAGGGATGAATTCTGGAAAAGGCTAGAACCCTAACTTGGAGGGATCATATCTCCCAGAATATAGCGAATATGAGGCTGAATTATGGATACAGTGTAAATCAGGATTTTATATTTGGCCTCTGCAATTTTCAACTCTTGATCCTTCTCCAATCTCAGTATATAGCGAATGTACCAAAACTTAGCAGTTTTAGTATTTAGGGTTTTTCCAGATCGAGGTCAAACTAGGGTTTGACTTTTCTGAAGTTTCACCCAACCAAATTTCTTGATCCAGGTCTCTAAAATTCGATTTTGATGAGGAGAAAAATCATATGCTGGGCTCACTCAAAAATTCCTCTTCTGTAGAAAGCCCTAATTTTCCGCGCAAAAACTGAAAATGCTCGGAATCGAATTCCGTTTCGACAGAAAGATGCACCCTTCAATGGAGAGTCAGTCTAGCCTTATTTTGCTGATCGATTGTGGATAGAGACCCAAAAAATAAGAATCCCTATCTTCTATAGCTGCACAATGTCTTCTTTCAGGGTGGCTCTGATACCATGTTAAATTTTCATATGCTTAGCTAAGACATCAGTATTTCATTTCATATTCATAACAAAAGCATATAAACAGGATCACTGAAAGATAGACAAGCACAACCATACAAAAGGAACACAAGGATTTATCTTGGGAAAACCATAAAGGGAAAAAACCAGCAAAATATTCCTCAATATAGATTCCCCAAAAAGATAAAAGATAAAAGATAAAACCAGCAAGGAGATCAAAGCCTGATCCTCCTCCTTCTCCAGCTACTTCTCTTCTCCACTAATGCGCTACACAAGTGAGAGTGTGTGTCCCAAATGAGGAGCACTACACCTCTATTTATATTCATCCGTTCACGTAAGTTAACTCATTTGTCATGTAGGCTCGAGTTAATCATGTAGGCCCGAGTTACACATGTAGGCTCAAGTAACCACACTGGGGTGCTAATGACCCACCTTTATAATTAGAGGGGACTGCCTCATGACTCTTATTAGTTATTCTGATTAGGAGCATCGGGGTACAAATTAATACAAGTGGTTCTCCCGGTAGGACCATTGGGGACCACAAAGAAATACATATAGAATTTTCTTCGAAGTTACAACATTTCAACATTTAAAAAAAAAACTGAGCCAATGGGTAAGTGCACCAATCATCCACCTACAAGATGATGCTTTCATAGAAATTTTATCCCTCACATGTGAGAAATGGTGGGAATTTTACCAAGGCTACTTAAGCCCTTTTTTCAATACTTGACCATTTTTTCCAATGGCAAGCATTTTGTTGTGAGGGTGCAAAACAAGCTGAATGGCTATTTTGGAAAAAAAAATATCCTTGATAAGGGACTTGTTTAAAAAAATGAGTCGATGTACAAGTGAATAAATAATCCACCCACAAATTGATTCTCTAATAATTTTTTTGTCCCTCATGTAAGAAATGGCAAGCATTTTCCTAAGGTCATTTAGGCCATTTTTACGTGCAAAATAGGCACAGGGACTTTACTTAGTGAACCTCTCACATAGCACATACGATCGTGGGATATTAAAGAATACCCTTAATTTCCAGAGATATTGACCCAAACTATTTTTGTTGAAACCCCCTCCCAATACTTAAAACCTCCTCCCCACCCCTTTTTATACCTCAATCCTTATAAACCACCCTACCCACCCCCACCTTAAACCCCTCATACCCCAAATACCTACAATATATTGGTTCAATTTTTGATAATTTTAAAACCCACAATATGAACTAACGTGATAGGATATTGTTCAACAAGTGAAGACCCCGTGAAAATAGGTTGAGTGGATATTTTGGCAGGTCAATATTTTCTTAACCATAGACATTTTTTCAAGATTGATCCAATGGTTAAGTGCATAAATCATCCACCTACAAGATTATGCTTCCATAAAATTCTTATCCCTCCCAGGTGATAAATGGTGGGCATTTTCCCAAGGCTAGTTAAGCCTTTTTTTAAATACTTAACCTATTTTTCCAATGGTGAGCATTTTTCTTCCAAGGTGCAAAACATGATGAATGGGTGATTTCAAAGAAAAATATATCCTTTATCAAAGACTTGTTTTCAAATATGAGTTAATTGAAAAGTGAATAAATCATCCAGCCACAAATATATGCTCTCATATTTTTTTTATCCCTCACTAGTGAGAAATTGCAGGCATTTTCCTGATGCCATTTAGGCCAGTTTTAGGTACAAAAATGGTTGAGTGGCTATTTTGGGAGACCAATATTTTCTGGCCCATATATATTTTTAAAAATTGATCAGATGGCTAAGTGAAAAAAACATCCACCTATAAGATGAGGCTTTCATAGAAATTTTATCCCTCACATGTGAAAAATGGTGGGAATTTTACCGAGGCTACTTAAGCCCTTTTTTCAATACTTATTCTCTCACAATTGCTTTATCCCTCACAGGTGAGAGATGGTGGGAATTTGAATAAGGCCATTTATGCCAGTTTTAGGTGCAAAATAAGCTGATTGGTTGTTTTTGGTAGGCCAATATTTTGTTGACCATGGACATTCTTTCAAAATTGAGCCAAAGGTCAAGTGCATTAATAATCCACCTACAATAATATGGTTTCATAAAAATATTATCCCTCAGAGGTGATAAATGGATTTTTCCCAAGGATACTTAATCCATTTTTGTAATACTTAATCAATGTTGACAATTTCCAACATTTTTCTGTCAGAATGCAAAACATGTTGAATGGGTGATTTGGAAGGAAACTATATCCTTAATGAGAGGCTTGTTTTCAAATATGAGTGAATGGAAAAGTGAATAAACCATCCACCTAAAAATATATGCTTTAATAATTTTTTAATCCCTCACTGGTAACAATTTTCATTCATTATTTTCCTAAGTCCATTTAGGCCAGTCATGGGTGCAAAACTAGCTGAGTGGCTATTTTGGCAAGCCAATATTTTCCAGCCCTTAGACTTTTTAAAAAAATGATCCAATGGGTAAGTGAAAACAACGTCCACCTACAAGATGATGCTTTCATATAAATTTTATCCCTCACATGTGAGAAATGGTGGGCATTTTCACAAGGCTAATTAATCCCTTTTTCAATACTTAACCAATTTTTCCAATGGGAAGCATTTTTTTACGAGGGTGAAAAAGAGGCTGAATCTCAATTTTGGAAGGAAAATTTATCCTTGACTAGAGACTTGTTTTGAAAAATGAGTGGATGGGCAAGTGAATAAATCATCCACCTACAAACTTATGCTATTACAATTGTTTTATCCTTCACATGTGAGAAATATCGGGAATTTGCGTAAGGCAATTTATGTCAGTTTTAGGTGCAAAATATACTGATTGGTTGTTTTTGAAAGGCCAACATTTTCTTGACCATAGACACATTTCCAAAATTGAGTTGAAGGATAAGTGCATAAAGAATCCACCTACAATTTTATTCTTTCATAAAATACTTATCCCTCACAGGTGATAAATGGTGGGAATTTTCTCAAGGCTACTTAAGCCATTTTTCAATACTTAACCAATTTTGCCAATGACGAGCATTTTTATGTCAAGGTGCAAAACAAGGTGAATGACTGCTTTGTATTGTAAATATCTCTTCTACCAGAAAGTTGTTTTCAAAAATGAGTCAGTGGACAAGTTAATAAATCATCCACCTACACAATGAGGCTCTCTCAATTTTTTTCCCTCATAGGTGAGAAACGATGACCATTTGTCTAGGGGTATTTAGGTCAGTTTTAGGGGCAAAATAAGACGATTGGCTGTTTTGGCAGGACAATATTTTCTTGACCATACACTTTTTTTGAAAACCGAGAAAATGGTAAAGTGCATAAACCATCCACCTGAAAGATGATACTTTCAATTTTTTGTATCTCTCATAGGAGAGAAATGGTGGGAATTTTCCCAAGTCTACTGAAGCCCTTTTTTCAATAATGAAATCAATTTTTCCAATGGCGGGCATTTTTTTGTTAGGGTGGAGAACAAGTTGAATGGTTGCTTTTGGAAGGAAAATATATCCTTGCACATCATATGTTTTTATGTCTGAGATTAATAATGTATGAAACTTTACTTACTATTTTTATATGTAAACACACTAGTATAATTAGGATACATATCATATATTATAGGCACATTTATGATATATTTCATATTTTTTAATTAGATAAATTCAATATGACATCTAATGCTAATATTGAATGTTTTTTGTTTATTTTGTAGAGTAACTCATCAACGGATATTTCAAATGAGCCATATCAACAAAATATTCCTCTAAAAATAGGATGACATAAGGGTTTAAATTACTCAAATATTCCAACTTTGGAACCACATGACATTGTCCTTCAATTCACTCATCCTAGACGTAAAAATACTATTCAATGAGTTGCTCATGGATAATGTTGGCGATTTGGAGATCAGAACTCCATACTACATAAAGAGTTGAGAAGTTCCCCTCCAACAACAACCAATCATCCAGCCATTGCTCAAACTCATTGTCCTCGATGTAATCAACCTTTGACAAACAACAATTTTGTTGGACAATAGAGGAAACCATTGTCTCCAATTGTAGTTGAAGGGAATGTTAATG
The DNA here is from genome assembly GCA_001517045.1 of Pseudotsuga menziesii. Taxonomy (NCBI): domain Eukaryota; kingdom Viridiplantae; phylum Streptophyta; class Pinopsida; order Pinales; family Pinaceae; genus Pseudotsuga; species Pseudotsuga menziesii. Next base: position 408,419 of record LPNX010153453.1, on the reverse strand, counting down.
TTCAAAATGAAAATGTATATGAAAAAATGAACTCTATTACAGAGAATTTGAGGGTCCCAAATTTTCCTCAGAGAATACTTTTTTTCCTACTGCCACTACAATGAACTTTGTTTCAGAGAATGTGAGGGTCTCCAATTTCTCTCAGAGAACATATTCTATTCCTATAGCCACTACAATAATATCTGTTTCAGAGAATGTTTGTGTCCCAAATTTACCTCAGAGAACATTTTTTATTCCTTCTGTCTCTACATTGCACTCCGTTTCAGAGAACACAAGGGTCCCAAATATCGCTCAAAGAACATATTTTTTTCCTGCTTCCACTACAATGAGATTTGTTTAAGAGAATGCACATGTCCCAAATTTCTCTCAATGAATAATTTTTAAACATGCCTCCATTACAATGAACTCTGATTTGCAAAATAAAATATGACCAAAGAATGAACCCAGTTTTGTAGAATGAGGTCCTAGTTTTCCCTCAACAACCAGTGATTGATGCTACCGTTGTTACAAATCACTCTGATCAAAGTGAATGTTTTTTTTCTAAACAACCTAGGTATCCTTTGACTACATTTAATCATAAATGGAATCAAAGTGCAGAACCCAATAGGAAGCAATTGGAACAAGAATCTCTTAGGAACTTGGATGCTACTAGAAGACATGAAACAACTGAAATAATTGCATTTCAGGAACAAATGGATAGAAATGCAACTACAAAAGATCAAAGTACTACAATTGGTCAAGCTGTGACATACATGTGAGAAGGGTTTCAGCAAATCAAAATACACATGCTAAGACAAGGTCACTAGGAAAAAGCTTAAGGACATCCTTATTGCATCTTAAGAAGCTATCATGATGGTATAACCACATACTAAATGAGGGGAAGACAAAATTTAAAGAAATATGGAGATGGTTTTCTAGAAAATCACTTCAAGATGTAGATGAAAATGACATTATTGATGGAATTGGGTACTTCATGAGAAAAACCTATAATGAAGAAACTAAAATTGAGGATTTTCTTGAACATCTAGATGGAATGCTTGATAAATTTCTCTCAATTGTTGTGGCAGAGGTTCGTAAGGATTTTATGCCAAGGAACATGGCTTCAATATTTATTGAATGAAGCATGACTCATAAGGCTTTGCAATGTCTAAAGAGAATTGATTCTCATGGTGTACTAAAGGGGGTTAATCCAACATTAGTTTGTAGGGAAATGAAAAAAAATGAAGCAAAGAAGCTGAGGATATTGATATGGGTTGGGAAAGAATTGATGGTTTCACATATGGAGTTAGGGTCAAACAAGAAATTCATAGGCTTCCTTTATGGTTGAATCATATGAAAAGAGGTCTGGAACTATAGTCAATGAAGTTTCTTTCAAAATTGGTATTGATTCTTGCGTACATTATGATCGAGGTGGGAATGCAAGTGAGATATTATTTGAGTTACTAGAAGACAATGGATTGATGTCCTGTGTAATCCTTGGAAAATGGGACAAAAAAAATAATATAGACAAGTTTTCGCACATGTTGTTGATCCTAAAGAATGAGGAGAACTTAATGAAACAAATTAATAATATTTCACAAGATGGAATCAAAATGGTGGACGGTAGGGTTTTCAAAACTAATTTGTTTGAGTGTCATGAACTAGTGTCCATATGCAGTTTAGTATGCAAGAATACTGTTTCTCCAATGGGAAATAATTTTTGTCCTTGGTGCACATGCCATAAAAATGAGATACACATGGTTACATATGAATTCAAAATGGAAGAAGGAGATACTATCCATACTATTTCTCAATGTTATGCAATGTCAACAGACTTGCTCCTTGTAAGATATGCAAATTTATTACAACTTTTGAAATTTTTGTTTATATCTTGACATTACTTTCTTAATCTAACTATGTTCTTGAACATTAGGAGTTGAATCCCACTTTCGAACCAAGCAAAGGATGGGAATAGAAGTTAGATGGACATATTATAAGCATTCAACCAATATTATCTAGTATCAATATGGCTATTGTGAATAATTATCGCATTGATAGAAGAAATGATGAAAATGTACACACTTTCATGATTAGTTCTTACCTATAAATTAAGATTCTTAGTATTTCACTAATTCCTACCTACTAAAACATGTGGTGCCAATTATAGTTGACTCTCGATTCAATGTCCATTCTTGTATATTGTTCTCGCCATGATGGGATTATAACAATTTTGAATATTTTTCGTGAAATTGAAAGAATTGCATAAGATTATGACAGGTTCATCACACTAGAGGCATGCAGAGAACAAAATTTGTTCAAATTTGGGAGGAGATGGAGAAAATTGGTGTTCCATGTAAGCCAGGAGAACCATACCATCATAAAATCCAACAATACAATGATATTAAGTATGGGAAATTGGATGGATCAACATCACACAAGATCCTCATTCGACATGAGGGAATTTTAAAGGTTTAATAATTATGTAAGTGATCAATTTTTTTTATGCGGTCCTTGAATAATAATTCATGATGATGTTATTATGTTTTGACTATTTTTTAATGGCTCTCAATGTTATTTACTTTATAAAACTTAGTATTTATTCATAAGCATTGAAACTTATGTATTGTTTCTAGGTTATTGAAGGCCTACCAGATGAAGAGAAGAATGAAAAGTTGGTAAGGTTGTGGAAGTGTTATAAATAATTTCACATGTTGCAACTAAAATGGTGTAGAGGGGATGATGTATATGCATACGAGAAAAGGTACGCCAATTTAATCGTATTATCCATATTGAAGGGTAGTATCATTTCATACATTATTAACATTTTGAACCATTGTCCTTGCAAGATTGGCTTCCTTGCAACTGAGTTTCTTTAGATATGTTCTTGTTGTTTAGGAGATGAGATTGTTCCTTATATTCATGTCCAAGGGGCCCATGCTCTTGAGATGACACAGTCTATTCCTCCTTATACGTTGGGATGGTTAAGGAATGAAGTAATGGAGCATAAGCATAGAGAAATGAAAAATTCAAATAACAACCAAGGAGGAGGAAGAGGAGTTCATATGGATAATAAAAGCACATTTGAATGTGATAGAATGTGTCTTTTAAATGAGATGAGAGCAAAAATTGTCAAGCTTATCATTAGATTAGAAGGTACTTTCCAAAAGTTTAGAAAAATAAAATTCTTGCCTTCAAATATTAGAGGTCAACTTTGTGTAGAATATGACAAGTCAAGAAATAAATTGAATAAGGAAACTGTAGCACAATTGGCATCACGTTTCCCTAATTTCATTTGTCAATAAGTGGAACAAGTATTTAAATGATGGGAAAAACAATCTAAGAAATCATTGATTGCACCACAAACAATAAATTTGTCCTAATTTGAAATGTTATCTCGTTCGATTTTCATTTTATAGTGTGAGGAGTCATAATGTTTGTGTTTAATTATTAATATGTCCTCCGGGTTCAATAACTATCTTCCAAGAACAAAAATAATCATCAAATATGGTGAAGAGGCTTATCAAGAATCACATTGTTTTGGAAAGTACAAGGCAAAAAATGGTGTTAAAACAAAAAAAACATGTTTTTCCCTCCAATAGTGAGTATTATATTCATTTAATTGATTACATATAAACATGTATTTATTAATCTAGTTGATTTGTGGTTGAAGGTACAACTTTTGCTTGAACTCTAACTTTTTCCACCTCACTGATATCAGAAAACTAGCCAGGCCGGAGTGATCAAACAAAACAAATGCAAGGGGAAGTCGATTCTGATACCCTAGTGATGATTAAAGACAATTAAAATAAAATGTTTGGTGTTTCATCCTCAACAATAAAGGCATTGGAGACATGTCAAATGCAAGAATTGAATGGAGCAACTATTTTTGATATGCCATTGATGAAATCTATGATTCACAATAGAAGGTGTGTTTCATCCTCGATAAATGGGGCAGAGAAAAGTGCTAAGAAACAATAAACTCAAGGGACAACTCTTAGAATCCAAGTGATGGAAGATAACAATCATGTTAAAATGGGTGTTGTCAAAGCAAGTAAGAGACAAGAAAAAAGAGAATTTCCCAATATGATCAACAAGCAACATTATATGCAAAGTGGTGAAGAACATAACATTTGTAATGATATGGAATTATTATGTTATTAATCTATTAAGAGACCCTTTTTGATGATATTTTGAAGATTGTTGGATATAGATTTGAAAATGTCTAATATTTTATGCACATATAAGCATTGTATTTACCTTTCTCTATGGAAAAACAAACTTGGAGTTTTTTGAGAAAAAAAACATTTACATAGATCTCGTTGTAAATTCATTGTATTGTGGCATGTTCCCATACATGTGCAGTTATAATTTATTTTACCCCATAAAATAACAATATAATTGTTATTTCATAGAAATGAAATCGAGCACAATCGTCAACTGTTACTACCAAAATTCACCAAGTAGTCATAGACAATATATGAAAAATGATATTTAAAGTTTTGGATAGTTGAAAATGCTCTAAACATTCCTTGAGTGTATAAGAAATGAAACACAATTTCTATCACTCACTCATGTGCAACATAAGAAATGGAATAAATTATATATTACTCGCTAAAGTACAACAAGAGAAAAAGAAAGACAACTAAAAACGAGCTAGAATTTAGAAAACTCCATCATGCAAAAAATGTGTTTTTCATTATTTGTGGATAAATACATATATACAATGCTTTATACATCTCTAGCATGTTTATGAGACGGTTGCAATAACTCCTCTTGATTAAGATAAAAATCTGTATAGTATCTCTTTCCTTTTGTAGAAGACTCTGATTATCTAGAAGCTGTAGGAGGCACTATTTCTAATTTGGTTTCAAGCTCTTTAATTTCCTGTGCAATTTTTTTTTTAATTTGCAAGAAAGACACTATTTTCTTCCATCAACCTCTTCAACTTATGCACATTTTTCTTATACTTCTTTGATTCTTCTTCTTCCTTACATTCCAATTCTCGTGTTTTATGGGTCAACTGATTGGTAACTACAACCAATTCATATTTTAGTTCCTTAATTTATTTTTCCTTCTTTTTTTCCCTCAACTCTATCTCATTGGGAATGATAGGAATCACCATAGTCACAACAACTGGACCCTGTAATTCCTTCTGCAAATCAACAATTCTGGATTTAAGTGTTTGAATTCCCATATCACATCCCAAATGTTGAACGTTTTGGCCCACCAAGATTTTTGATTCTATCTCTCTTATTTTTTAATCCTTTTCAACCATCTCCTCTTTAATTTGTTTATATAATGGCGATGAACCAAAAACATCACCTAGAGCAAAGATTGTTGAGAAGCATTCATGTAGCATCTTCTCTCATTTTGCTAATGATTTCTCTTGCTCTTTTAAGGACATTGTAACTGTAGGAGTTTTTCTCTGTCCACCCTTACCTTTACCTCTTTTGGTATCCTCACACTTGTATCCTTTGGTACCCTTACATTCATCCTCACCACCTTTTGTACTGTGAAGTTTTTTTCCTCTCCTTTTCTTTTTAATTTCCAGTGTCTCAGATATCCTTTCTAACCTACTTCCTTTGAGAATATCAGCTTGCTTTGAAATAGTTTTTCTCAAATTGGAAATTAATGATTCTAATTCTCCAAATTTTTGGTCATGCTTTTCCTTCCACTCTTTCATCTTCAACTAGTATTCCTCTATCAAGTGTTCTTTTTTTTCAATTTCTTCTCCAATTAATGTAAATAACCCATTTCTATCTTTAATGGTGGTATATTGATAACAGTTGGTCTTTTTTTCAACTCATCTCTAAGTTCATTATGTTTAACTTTTTCTTTTTCCAAAGCCTCTGTAAACATAACACTCATTTTCTCCATTTCCTTTTCAGTTTCATCATTGATTATGTCAAAGTCTTTGGATAATTCTGCATACATTTATTCTTTTCCTTTTATAATTCTGTTCACTTTGACTTGATTATCCACCACTATATTTTGCAACCATGTTGTTTATTTAAGGCATTATTTAATATTATTATTTTTTATTAGGCACTCTTCCTCCAAATTTCCCGCAAAGGAAGCTTGTTCCTTGAAATGCTTCATTTTATGATACAGGATGAACACAAATATACTATCAAAATTATATGATGGATTGTCTCAATTAATAGTGGAAGCCCTTGAATAAAAGATGATAAAACAATCATACTCAATCACCAATTGTTTTCAAGGAATTATGTTAAGAACCTCTTGAGGAATGAAAATGTTAGCAGTAGTTTGTTCCATTGCACCATATGTAACCTCCTTCCAATGACCTCCATCTACATGTCTATGTAGATATTTTAAAGTTGTGGAAACGTGAACTACATCAATGGTGACAAAATCTAGAGACTGTTTTGGTGATTCCTCATGGTGCTCATGATATTGTACTAGAAATTCCTCATTATGCTCCCGAGACTGTCTTGGTAATTATTCATGGTGATTAGGAGATTGTACTTGTAGTTCCTCATTATTCATAGGATACTATCCTGAAAATTCATCATTATTTTTCCTAGTATAATATTTTGTATAATATGTTTTATGAACAAGTGGTTTTGGCCAAGATATATTTTCATGATGATTGATATCACTAGTCTCTGTTTCAATAGCATGGGTTCGACATAAATCAATGATTTTTTGAAGTGTGTCTAGGAAACTAAATTTAACCTTCTTCAATTGGCTCTCTTGTAGGGCACAGTGGATTTTCATACCCAATAGATAAGGTATATCTATAGGTATATCTTCAACCCAATTTATGACTACCCTCATACATTCACCTAAAATGTCGTTCTTGTGATGGTTCAAAATTGTCCTAAGGACAATATAAATCAATGGTTTGTATATTCCAGGAGGGACATCTTGCATTATTAAACCATTCCTTGGAACAGATACAATTTCCCCGCAATTTTTATTAGTCATCTGATTCTTCTCCAGTTTGGGGGTTTTCCAATAGCTAAAAATATCTTCCCCTCTATGTGGATTTTTTTTTGCTTGGGAAACCAAATCAGGGTTAAAATATACCCTTGTCCCAAAAATTCTCAATTCCATATTCACATAATCATAGTTTAAAATTGCCTCATTTATCTCCTCGTTATCAAAATTGAACATTCCAAACAAAAAGTTGAACACTCCTACTTTCCTTAGGATAGTTTCCATACCTGATGGTCAATTCTCTTCATCTCTCCATGCGTCAGTACACTCCTAGAATTTTTTTACTGTGAACCTATCATCTGTTGATTCCCTTGTTTCAACTATATTCATAGCAGAGGATGCCTCCGTTTCAACTGAGCCTGTGGTAGAGAATGCCCCTCTTTCAAGTGCGACCATGGCTATCTAGGTTCAAAGTAGAATTTATGCATGCAGACTGTATTTCAGATTCAAAATTTGCACGCAGCATCTATTCCAGAAACATAACAAAGGCCTAGTGGAGGAGACTTACAAGTATTTCGAAGTCAAAATTCATTACTTGGGCATGCACCTTTCCTTAGGATGACATCAAACTTTTTAGATTTTTTAAATCCTTGTCCTCAAAGGATGACGTAGCTCGCTTGTTTTAATTTTTTATTTTATTGGCAATTATTGTTTTTTTAATCATTTTCATCATTTTTTTAGGAGCTGAGATGATTTTTTTAATATACTTTTTTTTATTCTTTTTATTTTTTGTTATGTTATGTTAATTTAATCAACGATTCAATAATGGAGTGCATTAATCATCCACCTACTAGATGGTGCCTTCATAACAAGTTTCTCTCTCTCAGGTAGGAAATGGAGGGCATTTTCCCTAGGCCAGTTGGAACAGTTTTGCAATACTAGTCAAATTTTGCCAATGAGGGCATTTTCTGGCATGGTACAAAACAGGTTGAGTAGCTGTTTTGGCAGGACAATATTTGATTAACCATAGACTTATTTCCAAAATGGAGCCAATGGTCACATGCATAAATCATCCACCTGCAAGATTATGTTTTCATAATAATTTTATCCCTCACTAGTGAGAAATTACGGGCATTTCCCTAAGACCCTTTAGGCCATATTTAGGTGCAAAACATGCTGAAAGGCTTTTTGGGCATACCAATATAATATCCACTAGATGCTATTTATAAAAATTGAGTAAATGTTGAAGTGCATTAATCATCCACTTGCATGATGGTTCCTTCATAAAAAATTTCTCTCTCTCAGGTAGGTAAAGGCAGGCATTTTCCCAAGGCCACTTCAACCAAATTTTCAATATGTGTTAAATTTTAACGAGGGCATTTTTTGGCATAGTTAAAATAGGATGAGTGGTTGTTTTGGTAGGCCAATATTTTCTTAACCTTATACTTTTATCTAAATATGATCCAATGGTCAAGTGTATAAATCATCCACCTGCAAGATTATGCTTTCATAATAATTTTATCCTTCACTGGTGAGAAACTGTAGGCATTTCCCTAAGGCCATTTAGGCCATATTCAGGTGCAAAAGAGGTTTGTTTTGCCATACCAATATAATATTCACAGAGACTTTTTATAAAAATTGAGTAAATGGTCAAGTTCATTAATCATCCAACTGCATTATGGTTCCTTAATAACAAGTTTCTCTCTCTTAGGTAGGAAATGGAGGGCATTTTCCCAAGGCCACTTGAACCAGATTTTCAATACTTGTCAAATTTTGACGAGGGCATTTTTTGGCATGATACAAAACATGTTGAGTGGTTGTTTCGGAAAGAAATATTTTCTCAACCTTATACTTTTTTTCAAAAAATGAACCAATGGTAAAGTGCATAAACCATCCACCTGCAAGATTGTGTTTTCAAAATAATTCTATCCCTCATTGGTGAGAAATTGCGGGCATTTCCCTAAGGCCATTTAGGCCATATCTAGGTGCAAAACAGGCTTAAAGGCTGTTTTGGGAGGCCAATATAATCTTCACTAGAGATTGTTTATAAAAATTGAGTAAATGTTGAAGTGCATTCATCATCCACCTACATGATGGTTCCTTCATAACAAGTTTCTCTCTCTCAGGTAGGAAATGGAAGGCATTTTCCCTAGGCCACTTGAACCATATTTTAAATACTTGTCAAATTTTAACTAGGGCATTTTCTGGCATAGTGAAAATAGGCTGAGTGGTTGTTTTACCAGGCCAATATTTTCTTAACCTTAGAATTTTCTCCAAATATGATCCAATGGTCAATTGTATAAATAATCCACTTGCAATATTATGTTTCATAATAATTTTATCCCTTAGTGGCGAGAAATTGCAGGCATTTCCCTAAGGCCATTTAGGCCATATTTAGGTGCAAAACAATCTGAAAGGCTGTTTTGGTAGGCCAATATAATATTCACCAGGGAATTTTTATAAAAATTGAGTAAATGGTCAAGTGCATTAATCATCCACATGCATGATGGTTCCTTTATAACAAATTTCTCTCTCTCAGGTAGGAAATGATGGGCATTTTCCTGAGGCCACTTGAACCAGATTTTCAATACTTGTCAAATTTTGCCAATGAGGTAATTTTCTAGCATGGTGAAAAATAGGCTGAGTGGTTGTTTTGGCATTCCAATATTTTTTTAACCTTATACTTTTCTACAAAAATTATCCAATGGTCAAGTGCATAAATCATCCACCTGGAAGATTATGTTTTCAAAACAATTTTATCCCTTACTAGTGAGAAATGGTGGGCATTGTTTTAAGGCCATTTAGGTCATATTTAGGTGCAAAACACATTGAATAGTTGTTTTGGAAGGACAATATATTCCTCACCAGAGACTATTTATAAAAGTTGAGTAAATGGTGAAGCGAATTAATCACCCACTTGCATGTTGGTTCCTTCATAAGAACTTTATCTCTCTCAAGTATGAAATGGAGGACATTTTCCCGAGGACACTTGAACCTGATTTTCGATACTTGTTATATTTTATCAATGAGGGAATTTTCTGGCATGGTGCAAAACAGGGTGAATGGATGTTTTCACATGCCAATATTTTCTTAACCTTACAATTTTCTCAAAAATGATCCACTTGAACAATATTTTCAATACTTCTCAAATTTTACCAGTGAGGGCATTTTTTGCCATGGTGGAAAACAAACTAAGTGGTTGTTTTGGCAAGCCAATATTTTCTTAACCTTACACTCTTTTAAAAAAATGATCCAATAGTAAAGTGCATAAACCATCCACTTGCAAGATTGTTTTTTCAAAATAATTTTATCCCTCACTGGTGAGAAATGGTGGGAATTCTCCTAAGGCCATCTAGGCAATATTTAGGTGCAAAACAGGTTGAAAGCTTATTTTGGCAAGCCAATATATTCTTCACCAGAGGCTGTTTATAAAAAATGAGTTAATCGTGAAGTGAATTAATCATTCCCTTGCATGATGGTTCCTTCATAACAACTTTCTCTCTCTCGGATAGGAAATGGTAGCCATTTTCCCAAGGCCACTTGAACCAAATTTTCAATACTTGCCAGATTTACCAATGAGGTCATTTTCTGGCATGGTACAAATCAGACTGAGTTGCTGTTTTGGCAGGGAAATATTTTCATAACCTTACTCTTTTTTCAAAAAATGATCCAATGGTCAAGTGAATAAATCATCAACCTACAAGATTATGTTTTCATAATAATTTTATCCCTCACTCGCGAGAAATGATGGGAATTTTCCTAAGGCCATTTAAGCTCTATTTTAGTGCAAAACAAGATGAAAGGTTGTTTTCACATGCCAATATAATCTTCACCAGAGGTTGTTTATCAAAATTGAGTCAATGGTGAAGCGAGTTGACCATCTTCCTGCATGATTGTTCCTATATAATAATTTTCCCTCTCTCGGGGAGGAAATGGAGGGCATTTTGCCAGGTCCAATTCGACCAATTTTTCAACACGCAACCAATTTTTCCAATGGAGAGCACTTTCTGGCATGGAGTAAAACAGGTTGTTTGGTTGCTTTGGTAGGCTATTATCTTCTTGGCCATAGAATTTTGATCAAGAATGAGTAAATGGTTAACTACGTAAATCCTCCACCTGAAAGTTAATGCACTCACAATGTTTTTATCCTTTCTAGGTGAGAAGTGTCAGACATTTTCCTAAGCCCATTTAGGCCAGTTTTAGGTGCAAAAGAAGCTGACTGGTTGTTTTTGGCAGGACAATATGTTCTTGACTGGAGACTTTTTCCCAAAACTGAGACTATATTTAGGTGCATTAGTCATCCACCTAAAGGTTGGTGATTTCAGAATAATTTTCTCTCTCTCATTGAGGAAATTGCGATCATTTTCCCATGGCCACTTGAGCCAATTTTCCAGTAATATCCAATTTCATCACTTACAATTACTCAACCAAATTTCCAGGTATTTGCAAGTATGAAATAAAAATATGAAAATATAAAAAAATAGATATTAATAAAAACTCACATTCTCCACTTTTAATCACTCAAGAAAGCCAAATATTGAACCATGTGTGCGAATTTTGGTGAACTAGGGCAGATTTTCATTATTTTTTCACAGTAGCAATTTTTATGATAAAATTGAAAATATTGAATAGTGGAGTAGTGGTGAATGTTAAAACGCACCATATTCAACTTGAATCATTCAATTTGATGATGTAATTTTCTTACTAGCACATGAATACTGTTTTTATTGCTTTGTTAGATTAAATAATGTTAATTTAGTCCTTGGATAAAAAAAGTAAACAACCATTCAATTTTTTCCTCATAAAAAATTATATTATATTTCAAGCATAAATGTAATACATTCTTAAACAATATCTAATTTGGTCTATCAAAAGAGCCTAAGCTTCTTCAACAGACAAAAAATTCAAAATGATCAACACATTTAATCATGGAGTAGCTACTAACATATAGAACCATAGTGCATATACATATAAATTGCACTTCATGTAACTGTCAAAAGGAAATATTGTCTACAAAAATAAATACTAAGAAGGGAGAAAAACTATTTAGACTAGTCCATCACTGATTTTAAATGGGTTGCCCCACAAAGATTAAGAAACTACCACTTTTGTTTGGTTTTAGTTTTTTTCGAAAGATCTACTTTATGTCTTCTGTAAGTGCAGATATGAGAAGGTCATGCTTTGCTGATTATAGAAGACTAAAATGAGTAGATTTTAGGACATTTTAAAGACAATACAACGCCATCTTCTTAATATGCCACATGCTACAAAATTTATATCATTGTTTCAAACATTCAAATTTCATATATCAAGAAAAAATTCATGGAAAATAAAAACCATTAATAACATAACATTAAAATACATACAAGAAATTAATAATTTTTATATAGTAAATGATATAATTCACCATACATATTACTCCAAACAGTATAAAAAATTATTAATGAAAGGAAAAATGTTTACAAATCCAAATGGGGTACACCAGTTCTCATCCCTAATCCATAACAGTGATGGACAAGATCCCATTGGTGTGAATCCCATGAAAAGTGTACTTGTACACAATGTTGTAGGCTATTATACAAAAGAGAAATCTAAATTTTGGTCCCACTCTCCATTTAACAAGATGTTGAGTCTGATCGCTTGAGCCCGAAGTTGGTTGATATCTATCAAGAAAGGTTGGCTATGTATAGGAAATTGCCTCCTTAAGATTTTCATAGCCTTATATGCTGAAATCTAGAGAAATATTCTTCTTTACAATCCCAGGAGGTACATAATGCATTGCAATTAGTTCAAAAGTAACCATGAAACATTCATCTGAACAAAGAATTTCCACATAATATTCCATGCGTATAATGTTTCGAGACCTTATGTGATTGAAAACTTTGTAGGAAAGAAGATGAATATTGTGATGATGTACTCGATTGGGCTGCAATACTTCAATATATGATGGCAATGCATTGTGTGTTCCATATTATTTAGAGGGAACCAATCTAGCAGTCACAAATTCATTGTCACCTTTTGTTGTAAGAAGTTGAAAAGTGGTGTTCTTATCGTCATTCGTATCAATAAAATGACAAAAACAGATTCTCCTTTTCAACTGCTAGTGCCCCACCTTTTAATAGAGCTCATAGTAAAGAAAACATTAACAATGCCTACAACCCAACAAAATATAACATTGGATCCTCTAAATATTTTTTTATATATTAGTTAAAGAATGTGTATAAAAAGATACACATATACTCACCATAATTATTTTAGTTGGTATCAACAAACCTTGTTTTGTGTAGAACACCTCATGTGGATGAAAATTCACACCTTTAGGAATATAGTGGCCTCTACCAAGAACATCTACATGATTTTTAAATATTCTTACCCACCAAAATGTTCCACCAGTTGAAACATATACTAAGAAATCCAACACTTCTACAGGATATAGAATTTTCAATGACTCATCTTCAGATATTCCAGGCAACTTTTCATAATAAATATGAACATACATGCTTTCCTTTATGGTAAAAGCAAATGGATTTGTGATACGCACCAAAATCCCATCCATTTGAATGAATTTATTTCTACCAATCTTAACAAAATGACAATTTTTAGTTAGTAGGGAAGTCACATCTGAACAAGATCCCATATAAAACCCTCGCTTGATAACTGCAGTTGACGTTTTTTTATATTTTAATTTGTCCCACTTGAATTTAATTGTGATTTTGTTTCAGAAAGTGAAGGTTGGTGCAACATAAGCTTTCCACTTTCATCTGCATACACCATTTGGACAGGAAGGACATTATCCATAATATGTGTCCATGTTTCATTGGTACTAACAGTCTAAAGAATTAGACCATCATCACAAGGAACCAACGTTGTCAACTCTACATTTCCTGTATGTGGCTCATCTATAACTTTGTAGATAATGATTTATTCTAAACCATTTTCTCCTTTAGGAAGAGGAATTGTATCAAAGTTTGGAGCCTTTCCCTTAACATACTACAGAGTTGAATGAACTCGGAGTTGATAATGTCTTTTCCTATCATTAGGTTGGTTCTCAACATCATTACTACTAGATATCGTCACTCCAACAATTAGTGTTTGCAAGTCTATATAATGTTCATGACTTTTTTCATTGTATAGACAATTGTTGCTTCATTTTTTTTCACTTTTCTTGTTCAACATCCTCTTCAACAAGTATTCAAAAATATTCTTCCACAAAACCTAAGGAAATGACTTCCATTCATTATGTGGCAACATAATAGGCTCTATATTAAACATGAGCAAATTTATAAGAAGTAAAATTTTGAAATCATGATAGGAAGCCAAAATTACCTACATAGGTTACACATCACATCTTAATTGGAAAGGAAGAGTGAAAACATAGAGTATTGATATAGGAATATATAAATACTACATAAACTCTAACCTTTGGTAAAAATCTTCAATCTCTTTTCTCCTTCCAACCAAGCTTTTATATTCACATAAATATGGTCCAAACTAGTTTCTGCAAAAAATAATAAAGGGAAAAGTTAATTACTCTACATATACATTATCTGATAAATCATTTTATAGACTTCTTAAATACAAAAAATGCATAGGGGTGGAAACGGGGGGGGGTTATCTTTGAACCCATTGACACAGATTTGTCGACAAGGGTTCGGTGATTGTCGACACCCAAAACACAACAATCTCTCTGAGCACCGGCCTAGACAGGTTTTACCTCATCCAGCAACACCTGTAGAGCAGATGAAGTCTCACCCGAGATGTTCGAGGGAGGACTATCGGAATCAAGTTTTCGTAGTATGAAGGAGGACTGTGCATCTACTATTAACACAACGCAACATTACTTAACATATCTCATCATTCACATTACCAGATTCACATTGTCATTTAGTGGATCAGATCAACATACTTAGATTGCAACATAAGCATCGATGCATAAACATATCTATCAATATATCATCATTCATAACATAAAAGCATCACACCATTCACAGATACATATCATAACTTGGTATTCATTCACATTTAGATCACAGAAAACAGGAAAACAAGAAGATGTAAAAAGACAGTATTTCCATCCAATCTATGTCATGTCATATTAGTCTTTGCAGCAAAAATATGGGTTTCAAAAACAATTCTTGAATTCATCTCTTACACTATTTTCATCTTCAGATTATCAATGGATCCAAAGATATCAAAAGTATGTCTCAACATTCACAATCCTAGATCTACTTATAGGCCTGCACCTTTACATTGGTGGTCCACTTAAGTAGAATTCCTAACTACTTGGAACAAAATCTACAAAATAATGACCAAAACATACAAAATGTAACCAAAATATACAAAATGTGGTCAAAATCCTAAAAATATGACCATTCCCTCCTTCCATGCCAACTTCCACCTTGCGCAGCATCTTCAACTTTGCACAGCATCTGCGGTGATGCACAACTAACTATCCTCAAAACTGTTTACCAACATACCCCCAACACAGTCTCGTGGCTTGCCCTCGAGCCACGTCACCTGGAAATGGTGTAACCAATGATCTTTACCTTGAAGTCCTCGTACTGTTGGGTGATATCTTTGACATACTTCTTGATCTTCTCGTTGATTTCCCAACTTTCTCTCACTTTGCGCTCCAGTGGATGCTCATTTATCCTTGTAGTGGCATCCCTTCGTCCATCCTGAACTTCCTGCGGTATTGAAACTGCCTTTACTAAGAGTTGCACTCCAATGTCCTCAAATTCATCCAACTGCATTGTGTGCCTCTATTTACACTCCCTTGCCTTTGCAATACAATGTTGTAAGTCCTTTATCTCTGCTTCTTTTGTGATCTGCACAACTGGGGGAATCGGTTTGAGCGATGTTTGCAGTGTGGCCAATTGTCCCTCAACTTCCTGCAACTACGTAGTGATTTTCTCCAACTGTGCATTCTAGACTACACTTCCCAAAAATTGTGTAGTCGCGTCTGTGACTCACTTGGCTTCTTGATCCATTTCCTCTAGCTGCGTCACCAAGTCCTCAATGGTGCTTGTTCTCTCCGTAGCTTGCTCTAGTGGCATGCCTAGATTCACCATTTCATGCAAATATTCATTTTCATTCTTCAGTTGTGCAATTACGGCTCCAAGCCACTGTGCTTTTGCCTTCATGTCCATATCCTTAGTTATTTACGGCACTTGTTGACAGGAAACATAAAATTCCTTTTCTAATCACACCATGATGTACCAAAGTTGCACTTTCTACAACATAAGATGATCTTACTCCTTGAGCTCCTCAATATCCTTTATTTCTTCAACTTCTTTCTCCTGTGACCTCAAAAGGTGGCCACCAATTATCTTCTCCTTATCTGCCAACTCCTGATTAGAAACCCTCTACAACTACACCAATGTCTGGGTTGATAGTTCATCTATGTCTAATGAGATGTCATGAAACAGTTGAAGTGAGGCATTGACATCCTCACTGTTGGTCTCATTTGCATGTGGTAGAATTTGAACATTATTGATCCGCTTCCCAGTTCTGATCGTCCCAAACTTCTACAAAGTGGTTGACTTTGGTACCTTATTCAAAACTGCATCAATTAATGAATTAAGGTGAGTGTTTACCTCACCAAATCCATCGGTCTCCTACTTCTTTATCTGCTCTCCCGTTGTTGTTGTAATTGCCGCAATGATACAGCGCAATTGTTCTTCAATCACTAGTGTTGTGCTGCTAGTCGCACCTTGGTCCCATCGCTTCTTAGTGTGTGATTCCTCAAATATCCTCTATTCTCCTAAATCAGTGGGGGTCCATGTCAACACTTCATCTGAGTCGTGGTCACTCTATGGATATAGTAGAGGATCCACTGGAGCATCAATTGGTGGACCCCTCAACACTTCCTCTATGCTAACAGGTTCACTCCAGTCCACGGGACAATCATCAACAATGGCCTCCAGCTCCGCGTTAGAAAGTTTGTACGTTGTAGGAAACCACTGCTTATCTGGATCTCTCTGTGCCTGCACATTAATGGAATGTGTCCCTATCGCAAAACCGAACAACGCGTTGTAATTTCGTCACGGCCTCCTATGATAGTCGTAGAACCTTCATGGCTATAGCCTGCTGTGCTTCCCAATATATCCAGAATTGAATTAAGAATTCCTTGAGATGCTCTGATTCCTTAACATACCATAGGTTATGGTAGCACGCTCCTTTGAAAACCTTGGCATCTTCGATGTCCATCCCTTGATAATATTTAGGATCCATCCAAGCAATGAGCACAATCAAAACAAGCATCCAATTGTAATTGAATGGTTGTTGGACCTCTTGGACTGCGAGCTCATCGTACAACAAATGGTTCATTAAGAACAAAGACTAGTTCACCTGCACACCCTGTGCGCACTGCTCAGTGCATGCGATGACCCCTGACGTGCACTGGTTGGGTCCGTTCTTTCTGACTATTGTGCTGGATAGAATCTATGCTACAATGCAGAGAACTTGATAATTTATGTTGTCAATGATCTATGCCCTCTCGTTGCACTGTAAGTTGTACCTCCTCTTCAGCTTTGCTTCTAGCTTCTTATCGTTGTCCTTCCCCCGAAAATACTTTGATGGGTTAGGCCCCTCCTTGGGAAGCCCTATGATATATGAAATGAGTGCGACGATGATTTCTACCAGTCAGTCCAACCACAGAAAGCCACCATGGAAGCATGCTAAGAGATGCTTCATGAATGCATTAGCTTCTATCAATATCCTGAAATGTGGCATGTTGATGATGCCCAACAACCCTGATATCTCCAAACCTCGTGCCCAGTCATGTGGAATGCGTGCTACTGGGCCTCTTCCTGCCTTTGTCATGGGTACATATGGATCTACAGTGGTCTCTATCAACGCGAACATATCATGATACTCATACCTCATTCTCATAATCTAGGGCATGATATCCATGGTGCATTGCATGCCCTGCGGTATCATCGACATTCTAACTGGGTACCTCTAGTTCTTTGTAATTTTCCTTGGCTTTGCATCGGGTTAGCACGGAGGAACATAGCCAGGGATATCCATAGTGGACACCCCCATCCGAGCCGTGGAGTCCTCAGCCCCTTATTTTGATGGTCCCATCTGGGCAAATTCCTCTTCCTGTGCCCACGTAGACATTTTAGCTGTCCATTTCTTCTGTATTGGGATTTGGGTTGTTTCACCCCTCTTTTCTTCTTTGGAACCGATGATGAACCCACTGACATGCTGCCTTCCTCTTGCTCGAATGGCACCCCAATAATTGGCGAGTCTCTTCCTCTTAAACTCTGTACTGTTATCGGCTCACTCAAAATTCCGCAAAATTGCCCACAAGTTCTCAACTTGGCCCCTCAACCTCAGCCTACTCTACAACTCAAATGCAAAACGCAACACAACACTTCACAACATCTCTGCAACTAAGTCGACCACTCAATCTTTTAGAATGGTGAATTTTGACTGTGCCCTGCCTCTTCTTATAGCGCTGATTCAATCACTCAATCATTATGACCAAATCATTACGATTTCTTTAATCATTACAACCAAATCATGCATTAATCACCCAAATCCACCGCCAATCCTTCCAATCTAATGGTCGGATCCACCATTAATGCATGTCTTGTCCAAAAGCGTCATCGACTAACTTTTTTAACTATTGAATTTATAGCTGATTTGACTCTATTGAGAGCTTGCGGCTGTCACAGCATGGCTCCCTAATTGCGATACTGATTCCTCCAATTATGCATCAAGTTCCTCCTGGTGCACCATCCTCCTAACTACCATCCTATGCAAAAAACAAATATTTTTTTCTTCATATCGCGCAGTGCCTAAAGCATCACACAGATCCGGGACCGTCCTGTAGGGCTTCAGCCTGCTACCATTCACCATCTAAGGAAGCATCACACCATCTAATGTTATATTTTTATCATTTAATCAGCATGATCTAGGATCTTATTT
Source organism: Pseudotsuga menziesii (assembly GCA_001517045.1). Classification (NCBI taxonomy): domain Eukaryota; kingdom Viridiplantae; phylum Streptophyta; class Pinopsida; order Pinales; family Pinaceae; genus Pseudotsuga; species Pseudotsuga menziesii. The sequence continues at coordinate 389,600 of LPNX010153453.1, read as the reverse complement.
GATAGAATAACATGCACAACAATAATCACAAGAGACAAGAGACACAAAGAGTTTTCCTTGGGGAAACCATAAAGGAGAAAACCTCGTAACTTCCTCAGAGATAGAATGAGCACCAATATCAAAAGTAAAACCCGAAAACACAAATATGAGCTCCGACAGCTGATCTCTCTCTCACTTGTGTGAGCTCCTCCTCTCTTACTCATGCGCTACAGTTGAGTGAGTGTATGTCTCAAATAGAGAGGATCACTCTCTATTTATACTAGTTTCTGACTTGACAATTACTTACCAGGGCCAACTTCTCTAGGAGAGTCTAATAAACCTAGTGCCCCTCAACTGTGGAGACTTTTCCCCCAAATTACAAAGGAGGGTTAATCTCTATGACTTTACATGACTTGATTAAATTAATGATTCTCCCTATAGAAACAATATTGGGGACCAATGAAATACAATATATGAAATATACAAGTGAATACATTCCGAAGTTACAAATACATCAACACTCCCTCTTAACTAGGAAGGTATTCTCTAGACACAATTCATCAGCACAAGTCTTCGTCACTGGATCATTACTAGATCATCATCAAGTCTGGATCATCACTGGATCATCATCAAGTTTGGATCATCACTGGATCATCACTGGATCCTCAAGGGATGCTTCCGCTATCTCGATCAAATGGTGCTATCTCTCAATTCTACTCGTCACAGGAAGTTCTACAGAGCCATCCCTTTTTCATGCTAGTTGTAGGCCTAGCCTCCATATAGGTCTTCATCAACAAAGCCAACCCTTTTTCATGCTGGATGTACTACCTTGCCTTTGTAAGGACTTCCCCTATAGAGCCAATCCTTTTTCATATTGGATGAAGCACCTTGCCTCTTGCAAGGATTTACCCTATAGAGCCAGTCCTTTTTCATACTGGATGCAGCAGCTTGCCTCTTGCAAGGATTTCCCCTACAAAGCCAGTCCTTTTTGATACTGGATGCAGCACCTTGAATCTTGCAAGGATTTCCCCTACATAGCCAATCCTTTTTCATATTGGATGTATCACCTTGCCTATTGCAAGGATTTCCCCTACAGAGCCAGTCCTTTTTCATATTGGATGTAGTACTCAACACTTATATCCAACCATGGGAGGCCCATCCTACCACCATGTCGGAAAGGCCCAGCACTTACATTTGACCATGGGAGAAACCAATCCTACCACCATGTCAGAAAGGCATAGTACTTATATCTGACCATGGGAGGAACCAATCCTACCACCATGTCAGAAAGGCACAACACTTATATTTGACCATGGGAGGCCTAGCCTGCCACCATGTCGGAAATTCCCAACACTTACATATGACCATGGGAGGAACCAATCCTACCAACATGTCAGAAAGGCACATCACTTATATCTGACCATGGGAGGAACCAATCCTACCACCATGTCAGAAAGGAACAACACTTATATCTAACCATGGGAGGAACCAATCCTACCACCATGTCAGAAAGGCACACAGACTCATCACTTCCCCTTGGAAGGAACCTCGATCTAGAGAACACCAAGCTTCTCCCTGAAGTACTCAAACTTCACTCTAGATAATGGCTTGGTCAACACATCAGCTATCTGTTTATCTGTCACAACATACTGGAGATTCACTACTCCTCTCTGCACCATATCCCTAATATAGTGATATTTGATCTCTATATGCTTCGACTTGTCATGGAACACTGGGTTATCCGACAAATTCACACAACTCTGGTTATCGCAATATATACAAGTAGCATCCAACTAGAGATCAAATAAATCAGATAGTAGCTTCCTCAGCCACACTGCCTCACAACTAGCCGAACAAGCTATGACATACTCTATTTAGGCTGTACTCGGTGCCATGCAGGATTGCTTCCTACTAAACCAAGATATCACACCTAATCCCATACTGAAGTGGCACCCCAAAGTGCTCTTCCTATCAATGGCACTGCCTGCCCAATCCAAATCCACATAACCTTCCAGGTTAATCTTTTGATTTGCCTCATACTTGAGCTCATAATCAACTGTATCCTTCAGGTACCTCAGAATATGCTTTGCAGCAATCAGGTGAACATGTCTTGGATCCGTTAGGAATTGGATCAATATGTTCACAACAAAGCAAATATCCGGTCTCATATTTGTCAAGTACATCAAGGACCCAATCATCAGACGATACATCGTAGCATCAACCGAATATGAGGAAATATCACTTAATAGCTTTAGGTTTGATGCCATAGGTGTAGTCATGACCTCATATTCCATCATCCCGAACCTCTTCAGGATATTTAATGCATACTTCCCTTGTCCTAGGGAGATTCCATCTACATTCTGCCACAACTCCATTCCTAGAAATTAGTGCATCATATCCAAGTCCTTCATCTTGAACTCAGCAACAAGTCTCATTCTTGTAACTTTAATGAGTTCCTATTTTCCTGTCAGGAACAATTCATCGACATGTAACAGGAGCATCACTGGTCTTCCGCCTTCAACCTTGAAGAAAAGGTTGGATTCCACTTTACTCTCAGTAAATCCTAGAGCCATCAATAATCTGTCCATCCTACTGTACGATGTCAAACCTCTGGATCTTCTACAGTCACTCCCTCTGAAGCGGAGCATCATGCTCCCTCTATCTTTCGTACTCTATGTACTGAAACATTATGTGCTGGAGTGACAAGTATCTTCCTCTGCTACTAATATTATATGTATCCATCTAGGGTCATTGGATACCAAGATCCTCTATCGACTTTCATCTTCAACCTTGTAGAAAAGGTTAAGATCTTCATCACTCTAGGTGATCTTCAAGCTCCTCATGTATGTGTTATCCCATGGGTGCCTTCTGAGCTCATACAAGGCCTTCTATAATTTTCACACATGAGTCTACCTGTCATGTGTCTTAACTTCTAGTGGATGCAAATGTCTCTTCGTAGTCTATGCCTTCTTTCTGTGAGAGGCATAACCCTCATGCTATGAATCTTGCCTTGTATCCCACGATGTTTCAATCTACTACACGTTGGATCTTGTATATCCATATGGAAGATGCTAGGGACTTCCCTTCAGGTCTCGATATTGCATCTTAGACATCATTCTTATTGAACTGGTACTATCCTTCCCTTTCTTCTTGGTTACTTATTCATAGCTAGAAGCCTCTGCATCAATGATGTCTCTCAATAGTGTCACATAATTGCACAGTGTCTAATGTTAGAATAATCAACCCATAGTTAGCTACCTTAGACATTAATTTCATTATTTTTGTCTTATTTGCCTAGTTCATGTGTCCCACCTTGTGCAAGTTGTCATTTACCTATCCATAGTGGTGAAACTTGCCTTATTTGACTCATGTAGTGCTTGGGAAACCTCAAGGAATCAAATCTGCTTTATTCCTGGCCTCCTAAGTGCCCTTCTACTTTTTCTTCTTTATTCCCTGCTTTTTCAGTGTTTTAAGGCAAATGGAAAAGCTTGACTAGGTGAGGTTGACTAGTTTTTTGTCCTACACATCCTCCACTCTTTTCTCCTTGTAAAAGCATGTATTAGTTGTCATTCCATCACTCTTTAGCTTTCCTAAGCCTTTTTGCTAATTCATGAGCTCCATGACTGATTTGGGATCAGCTTTTTGCACCTATGGGGGATTTGCTTAATTTTAGTAAGCCTGCTTTATGCTAGATTTGAATTGCTCCTCATGCATTTGAATCCCTTATGTAATTATTTAATGATGCAACCTATTATGTTATAGGGTTGGCTATTGTACACTTATTCAATACAGTTTAGTGTTTAGCTCATTATTCAGTCTCTTTTGTGAGTGATTTTTCATGTTCAATTGATAATTGTTGTGAGTAAAATTAATCTATCACTGGGTTCAATTTCCACACGGTATCAGAGCCATTGTAGATTGATTTCTCTCCAAAATTGTTTTGCAGGTTTGACATTAGTGACTGGGAACCTTCTACTGACAGCCGGGACAATTTCTAAGCTATGGATCAATCTTAGAAGATCATCTTGACTCCCTTCAATTTATTTGAATGGAAAGCAGAGATGGAGATACAATTGAGAGAAAAAGGCCTCTACAAGGTGACTATGGCAATAGAAGCAGATCCCAATGCAGTTGCAGAGAATATTAAATGGCACAACGGGAGGGATGAGGCCTATGGTTTTCTGTGTCTGAGTATTTCCAGAGACCTCTTTTTCCATCTTGATGCATTGACATCACCAAATGAAGTATGGGAGAAGCTTACTGATCTTTTTGGAAAGACATATGAGATGAGGGGACATCAAATTGAAAATGAACTGATCTCCTTGAGTCCAAATAGCTTTGAATCTCTGTAACTCTATTTCTCCAAGTTCAAAGCACTTGTTTTGCAGCTGAAATAGTGTGGGATCGAAAACAAGGATGATCAGCTGGTCTTGGCCATTCTCTCGAAGCTTGGCCTTGACTATTCAGTGTTTGTTTCTACCTTCTATGCCACAAAAATGACAGCTCGAACCTGGAAGATGCCTAGCCTTGCAAATTTCATGGAATCTCTCACACAAGAACAAGACAAGCTGGTGATGATGGGAACCATCAAACCCTCCAAAGATCAAGCTCTGATTGCTGGACATTCGAGGGTGGATTCAAAAAGCAAAAAGAAAGCTAAAAATCCACCTGAGCAAAAGAGAGACAAGAACAAGTCTCCAGAGGAGCCACAAGGTTCCAAGAAGAACTATCAGAAGAAGAAAAACAAAGGAGAAATGAGCAAGTGTGCATACTGAAATAAGGGAAATCACACTGAAAGCTCTTGTATGAAGAATCAAATAGACATGCTGACCCAAATCCTGGAGAAGAATGGAATCTCCCTTCTAGAGAGCTCAAAGAAGAGAGAAAGAGGATCAAGTTCAGATGACAAAGAGAGAGTTCATGCATTGGTTGTTGGCACATCAAGCTCACCTAGTTTTATCATTGATTCTGGAGCTTCAAGACACATGGTTTCGACCAAGGAGGCCTTCTCCTCACTTGACATGTCAAAGGGACCATCTATAGTACTGGGAGATGACTCTCTCACTGATAGTTTGGGCAAAGGGAGGATTGATCTTGATCATGGTCAGTTCAGCAATGCGTTGTATGTGCCTGGTCTTACCTCCAACCTCTTATCAATGTACCAGATGACTCACACTGGGTCTCCAAAGAAGGTCATATTCTCCCCTGATGAAGTTGAGATCACAGAGATCTCAAGTGGTAAAGTCATTGCAAAAGGAGTTGTGATTCATGCTCAGAAGGTATACATGTTCTCACACTTCCTACCCTACTCAAACCCCTCTACTCTTCTGATTCATGCTAATGAAGCAAGCAAGCTTTGGCATGAAATATTTGGCCACCTAAATTACAAGTATCTTTATGATCTTAGTGAAAAAGAGATGGTCATAAGGCTGCCCAAGATAAAAATTTCCAAAGGAGTCTGCCAAGGTTGTATCCTAGGAAAACACCCAGAGCATAAAATTGAGAGAACTAGTCATGAGAGAACCTCTGCACCCCTCGAGCTGATCCACAGTGATGTTGCTGGCCCATTCCCTCATATGTCCATGAGTCAGGCCAAATATGCATTGAATTTCATAGATGACTTTTCCAGGTATTGCTGGGTTTACTTCCTGAAACACAAGTCTGAAGTTTTTGGCCTCTTCAAAGTCTTTAAGGCTTTGGTTGAAAACCAATATGGGAGGAAACTCAAGGTCCTTAGATCTGAAAATGGTGGTGAGTATGTCAAGTTTGATTTTATTAATTATTGTGCATATGCAGGTATTCAGATGCATCATTCTATCCCTTACACACCACAACAAAATGGTGTTGCTGAGAGGAAGAACAGATCACTGAAGGAGATGGCAACATGCACGATGGAGGCCAAAAATTTTCCACCAAAGTACTGGGCCAAAGCTATCAACTATGCATCCTATATCCAAAATAGGGTGCCTCATAAATATCTTGAAGGTATGACTCCTTTCAAAGCATGGAGTGGGCACAAGCCAGATGTGACCCATTTCAGGATTTTTGGCTCAAGGGCTTCGGCTAGAATTCCAACAAAAAAGAGAAAGGATTTGCAGCCCCAAAGCCAAGAGTGTCTATTTTTTGGATACTCTGAATATTCAAAAGGGTACAAATTGATAAATTTGAGCACAAACAAAGCCTTCATCGAAAGGTGTGTTCAGTTTCAAGAAGAACCCCGTGCAGCAGTGGAAGTTGGAGAAGCCTCTTCACCACCTGAACCTCTGAAAGTAAGTGAAGAGTTTGTTGAACATGCTGATTCTGATTTGTTTGATGGATATGAGTTTATTGCAGACCCTAATATCCCTACAAGGCCAAAATGGGCAGCCAATACACTACATGCAACAGGAGAGCTAACTGGGGATCCTAATGACCCAAGGAGGACTAGATCTCAATTTGAGAGTGGTCTATGCATGAAGGATCCTATGTTTGCTGAAAAATGCTATTTGATGGTGGAATCTGATCCTCAAAAATATGAAGAAGCAGCAGGAGATCCAAGATGGCAAGCTGCCATGAAGGAAGAGTTTAGCTCACTCCAGAAGAGCAACACATGGGAGCTAGTGGATCTTCCCCCAAGGAGGAAGTTAGTTCAGTGTAAATGGGTCTACAAGACCAAATTTGCTGCTGATGGTTCACCACTGAAGTACAAGGCCAGATTGGTAGCCAAGGGCTACTCACAGGTTCATGGGATAGATTACAATGAGACCTTTTCCCCAGTGGCAAAGATGGATTCCATCAAGCTAGCCCTAGCCATTACAGCCTCAAAGAAATGGGAGGTACATCACATGGATGTAAAATGTGCCTTCCTGAATGGATATCTCACTAAAGAGATATATATGCATCAGCCTCAAGGTTTTTCTACTAACCCTTCTCTTGTGTGCAGGTTGAGAAAGTCATTGTATGGGCTAAAGCAAGTCCCCAGGGCTTGGTATGCCAAGATCGATAGCTTCTTGCTATCACTGAATTTTGTTCGGTGCAAATCAGATCCAAATGTCTATTTGAAGTTAATTAATGATCATTGTGTTATATGTTGATGACCTCCTCATTATAGGAAGCTCAAAGGGTGAGATTGCTTCCTTAAAGGGTGCAATGAACCAAGCCTTCTCCATGACATATTTGGGGCTCTTAAGTCAATTTTTGGGGCTTGAGATTGCTCAAACCAAAGCTGGAATCAAGGTGCACCAGTCCAAGTATGCCTTGGATTTGCTGAACAAATTCAGAATGAAGGATTGCAAAGCAAGCAAAACTCCTTTCCTTTCAGGAGTGAAGCTGGAAGAAGTTGATTCTTCACCTATGGTAAACAATACACTGTATAGGAAATTGATTGGATGTTTGTTGTATCTGACACATACTAGACCTGATATTTCTTATGCAGTAAGTATGGCTTCTAGATACATGGATCAGCCTCATGAGATCCATTGGAAAGAATCCAAAAGGATCCTTAACTTTGTTCAAGGAACAAGGACACATGGGATCTTCTATAAAGCAAAATATAATCTTGATTTGATTGGATTTACTGACAGTGATTGGGCAGGTGATAGCATAGACATAAATTCCACATAAAGATATGTGCTCATGCTTGTAGAAGGGCCAATCAGCTGGTCAAGCAAGAAACAGAGTGCCATTGTACTCTCATCTACAGAAGCAGAGTACAGAGGAGTAGTTAATGCAGCAAATCCATGTTTATGGTTGCAGGGTTTACTTGGAGAGTGTGGTTTCGAATCAGAGTACTCAACTACCATCTACTATGATAACCAGAGTACCATTCGAATCTGCAAAGATCCAGTTCAGAAGCAGAGAACCAAACACATTGAGATCCATATGCACTACATCAGAGAACTTGTGCATGATGGCATCATTCACCTACTCTTCTGTTCATCTTCAGAACAAGTAGCTGATATCTTCACCAAAGCATTTTGTGAGAAGACCTTCAACAATCTCAAATCACTACTGGGGATTGCTGATCATGCTGTGAAGCATGAGTGAAGACAAGATTTCCAAATTTTGTTTTACAGTCCATGTTTAAGGGAGGATTTTCCCATGTAGTTTTTGCCTCTTTCCTTGGTTGTATGGACATGCAGTATGTAAAGGGTGACTAAGCCTTGTTTCTAGGCCCTATAATTTTTTGATATATTACTCATAATTCAGGCTTAAGGGGGGGTGTTAGAATAATCAACCCATAGTTTACCACCTTAGACATTAATTTAACTATTTTTGTCTTATTTGCTTAGTTCATGTGTCCCACCTTATGCAAGTTGTCATTTACCTATCCATAGTGGTCAAACTTTCCTTATTTGACTCATGTAGCACTTGGGAAAACTCAAGGAATCAAATCTGCTTTATTCCTGGCCTCCTAAGCACCCTTCTACTTTTTCTGCTTTATTCCCTGCTTTTTCAGTGTTTTAAGGCAAATGGAAAAGCTTGACTAGGTGAGGTTGACTAGTTTTTTGTCCTACACATCCTCCACTCTTTTCTCCTTTTAAAAGCATTTATTAGTTGTCATTCCATCACTTTTTAGTTTGCCTAAGCCTTTTTGCTAATTCATGAGCTCCATGACTGATTTGGGATCAGCTTTTTGCACCTATGGGGGATTTGCTTAATTTTAGTAAGCCTGCTTTATGCTAGATTCGAATTGCTCCTCATGCATTTGAATCCCTTATGTAATTATTTAATGATGCAACCTATTATGTTATAGGGTTGGCTATTGTACACTTATTCAATACAGTTTAGTGTTCAACTCATTATTCAGTCTCTTTTGTGAGTGATTTTGCATGTTCAATTGATAATTGTTGTGAGTAAAATTAATCTATCACTGGGTTCAATTTCCACATCTAAGACCTCTTCCTTTCTTTGAAAGTATCATCATATTATTCTTCATCTTGTATTATTTATCGAACTGTCGTCACTTGTTCTTCAAAACAAGTATAATCCTTCTTTTCTAGTAGGCGATTGTACATGATCTTTCCTACAAGTCAAATGCATTAGTTGTGTTGTTAGAAACATTTCATAAAGCATATTCATAATGGAAAATTCTTATTCCTAAATATATAATCATGCAACTATTTTAGCCAATACAACATTCTTCCATATGTCACAGAAACTTTCTAGGTGCATTCCATCTCTACCATGACATCATTGAGATTGTGCACTAATCCAATAGGTCAGCAAAGAGGTTTCATTCTATATAAGTAGCAATGGAGAGTTGTATTGAACCATGAGCTACTTACCCATCACATGCATATTAGTAGTATACTGTCATCAATGCAAACATTCTATCATGCATAACCAAACAATATCATGAAATGATAATTGAATACTTATCTCTATTTGCTTCATGGGTAGACTCCTTCTTGAGCCTTCAGCTTCATCATCTTCTTCATTCATGATATCATCATTTCTTATCCAAAAGCTAAGATGGATAAGAGGGTCTTCGAGAATTGGGTCCTTCATATTCCTCATCGCTCGAGGGATCTTCTTTGAATTGTGAGAGCTTGATCTTCAGTTGATCCCATATTCTCTTTCTCTTATTATGAGACGAGCTTCTTCTTGTGTGCACTCTTCCCAGAGTCTGTTGAAAGTAATCACTTCCTTCTGGCAGACATTCCTTGAATGAATGAATCCCATGAACCTGGGAGGCCATTCAAGGTGGTAATCACAATTTTTGCATTCTCTACTTCTTCATCCACTGCTTCAAGTTGTTCTTTGATTTGATAGACCCTTGTAAAGTATTACCGTATGGTCTCTTCATTCTAGATATTTACGTACTTCAACTAGTTTCTCAAAGTCATCTTTTGATATATGTTCTTCCCTTCAAATAGCTCGGTCAAGGAATCAAACATCTCTTTAGGTGTCCTTAAGGAAGACGCTTATGGTATAAGGTGATCCTTGATTGAATCAACAATGATATTCTTGGCCTTGACCAAGTTCTTCTTGTGTAAGGCTTTAGCCTCATCTCCCTTTGGAACTGAAACCTCTCCACTTATGTAGGAGTCTAATTCATTTTCTTCAAGAACCAGTGAAATCCTATACTTCCATGCTCATAATTTTTCAGCTTCACTAATCTTGTCATCAAGCTAATGTGATAGGTCATTTTGAAATGAGAACCTCAAATGTAAATAGCAAAATATTAGATCTTACCGATTTGAGGTGTCCGTCCTGGTTCTGAATCTGGCTGATCTACGGTTTGTCAGAGAAACCCTAATTTTCAAAACTTGGAATTTCAAACTTCTGATTGGATAGAAATATAGGCCTCTTCAAGTAGAGTTGTCCAACATATGTTTTTTCTGAAAAAAATGGAGGGAAGCTCCTGGAACAGGAAGCCCTAGTTTTCCAATTTCTTCTACAAAAATTCCTGATATTGTTTCTATAGTATCTTTGACATTACTGCTCCTCTGTATCTGAAAATTCTCACTGTGGTATCCTCATCTTTCCTATTTCCAACACCTCAGGTTTGAGTAGAATTGGTTTCACCAATTGGGACTTATGATAGTTTTCCCAAGGTGACTTATTTCAAGACTGTTCAACATGGTGAAATTGTATAGACTTCCATGTGTCACTATTTCATCTTTGGGTTTTGAACTTTTACCATAGAAATTACAGTCCATGCCCTATCTGGAACATCTTTAGAAATTTCATTTGGACCTTCGTAGCCTGAGATATAACAATTATCCCTAGGTGTGATGTTTAGGGATGAATACTGGAAGAGGTTGGAACCCTGATTTGGAGGAATCATATCTCTATAGTGAATCAAAGGATGAAATTTTTACACAGGGTACATCAATATTTTATCTACGTCTTGTGAAAAATTTGTCTCTTGAGCATTCTTTAATCTCGAGATATATCAAATGTACCAAAACTACCACTTTTAGTATTTTAGGGTTTTTCAGGCCTGAGGTCAAACTAGGGTTTGCATTTCTTGTAGTTTTACTGAACCAAAAAATTTGACCTTGGTATCTAAACTTTGATTTTGATTAGGAGAGAAATCCTATGCTGGGCTCACTCAAAAATTCCTATTCTATAAAAATCTCTAATTTCCCGCAGTAGTGACAGGTCAAAAACTGAAAAATGCCCGAAATCCAATTCTGCTTTGACAAAAAGATGCGCCCTTCGATGGAGAGTTAGCCTAGCCTCCTTTCGAAGTTGATCTGTGGAGAGATACCCACAAAGTAAGAATCCCTAGATTATGCAGCTGCATAGTGTCTTCTTCTCAGGTTAGCTCTGATACCATGTTATATTTTTATCATTTAATTAATATGATCTAGGATCTTATCTAAGAGAATAACGTGCATAGCAATAATCACAAGAGACAAGAGACACAAAGAGTTTTCCTCAAGAAAACCATAAAGGAGAAAACCCCACAACTTCGTCAGAGATAGAATGAGCACCAATATCAAAAGTAAAACCCAAAAACAAAAAGATGAACTTCGATAACTGATCTATCTCTCACTTGTGTGAGCTCCTCCTCTCTCACTGATGCGCTATAGTTGAGTGAGTGTATGTCTCAAATAGAGAGGCTCACTCTCTATTTATACTAGTTTCCGACTTGACAATTACTTACCAGGGTTGACTTCTCTAGGAGAGTCTAATAACCCTAGTGCCCCTCAACTGTGGGGACTTTTCCCCTGACTTACAAAGGAGGGTTAATCTCTATGACTTTACTTGAATTGATTACATTAATGATTCTCCCTATAGGAACATTGGGGACCAATGAAATACAATATATGACATATACACGTGAATACATTCTGAAGTTACAAATACATCAACATATAACTGTTGCAATTGTAATGCACCTCCTGTAGTAATGGAATTAATAACATATGGACGTAGCCAATGCATATGTAACTTACCTGGATGTTTGGTGAACCTACTGTCATACATTAGTACTAGATCTCCTTGCTAAAAAATGTTTGTTCTTGATATGTCTATCATTCCAATATTTTTGTCAAGCCATTTCAACGCGCTGGTGAAACCCTGCAAAAAATCGGTCTTCCTCTAGCTGCACCAACTGAGATAGGAATTCTTGTAACACTCCTTCATCATCCATTCTTATCGCTACTACAATGCGCAAACTCAGAACAATGTATTTCGTTGGCATGACTTCCTCCTTCCCATACACCAACTTGAATGGTGTCTGTCCTATCAATCTTTTGCAAGTAGTGCGATGCACCCACAAGACTTCTGAAATATTCAAATCCTTGTCATCATGCTTTGTATTACATTCCTTTGTGAGCTCATGCTCCAACACCTTGATTAATGCCTCAACTGTCCCATTTGCTTGTGGATGATAAGGGGTACTCTTCTTATGTTGTATCTAAATCTCCTTTGTCAATGCACTGACCGTGTGATTGATAAAATGAATCCCTTGAATGCTCATCAATATCTTTGGACACCCAAACTGAGTAACAATGTTGTCAAATAGGAACCTCGCTGCTGTCGCAGCGGTGCAATTTACAACTGGCATGGCCTCTGCCCATATTGTTAGATAATCCGTTGTTGTGATGATGTACCACGCACCAGTTCTCTTTCTGGGTGGGTTGATTGGTCCCACAAAGTCCACTTCCCATTTATCAAATGGCTGCAACGTCACCTAAGGTACTAGTGGCATCTCATCCCTCCTTGATGGTTTTCTAGTTCTTTGAAAAATGTTGCAAATATGTGCATAGTACAGTGCATCACCGTTGAGATTTTGCCACCAAATCCCTGCATGGAGCATCTTCCTGGCAGTAACGTGATTTTTGTAGTGTCCACCTGCAACGCCTGCATGTGCTTCTGCTAATATCTTCCCTTGTTCATGCGGGAGGACACGTCGACATAGGAAATCATCTGGTCCCAAATTATAGAGTTCTCCAGCCATCAACTGGAAATCCGTGGTTCGAACAACCAACTGCTTCTCTTGACTTGTGCTAATATCTTCTAGTGATGTTCCCGTCGCCAAAAATTGAACTATTTTCTCATAGTAGTCATCAACCATCTCAACTCTGAATAGTTGCACATCTGGAAACCCATCCTCAATGTTTGTCGGTTCCTCACGTGTCTCAATCTGTGATAAGTGATCTAGGCCAGCGTTCAAGCAACCTGGTTTCACAATTATCTCAAAATCAAATTCTTGAAAGAGAAGTAGCGAAAGCCATATATTCCCCCCCAACACAGGCTTATTCACCAGGTATTTCAAAGAAGAGTGATATGTGAATATGTTTAAATGACTTCCCAATAGGTAATGTCGAAACTTTTGCAATGCATATACCATTTCCAACTGTTCCCTCTCTTTCGTAGTATAATTATTCTCTGTAGACGACAACTTTTGACTAGAAAAAGCAATCGGGTGATCAATATCTCCTTCAATTGGATGTGCCAGCACCACTACCAGTGTAATTGATGATGCATCTGACATGAACATGGAAATCATTAGTCCAATCAGGAAAAACTAGTATTGGTGTAGAATCCATCTTTTCCTTTAGTGTGTCAAAAATGCCTTGACACTCCTGACTCCATACAAATACCAAATCCTTTTTGAGCAACTTCTCCATAGGGGTTGTGATCACGGCATAACCTATGATGAACTTGCGACAATATCTTGTATGGCTTAATGTCGCTCTAAGTTGCTTCACATTCGTAGGCGGTGGAAAGCTCAAAATCAGCACAATCTTGGTTGGGTCAACTAACAGTCCTTCCTTGCAAACAATATGTCCCAACAACATCCCAAAAGGTGCATAGAAAATGCACTTCTTCGAGTTCAGCACAATCTGGTTTTGTGCCAGCACCACTACCAACGTAATTGACGATGCATCAACATGAACATGGAACTCATTAGTCCAATCAAGAAAAACCAATATTGGTGCAGAATCCATCTTTTCCTTTAGTGTGTCAAAAATTCCTTGACATTCTTGACTCCATACAAATACCAAATCCTTTTTTAGCAACTTCTCCATAGGGGTTATGATCATGGCATAACCTATGATGAACTTGTGACAATATCTTGTATGGCCTAATGTCGCTCTAAGTTTCTTCCATTAGAGGAAATTTCAACTCAAAATGGGCCTCCTAAAATAAACTAGTAAAATAATAGTTAAAATAATAAAATAATATTTATTAATTTTGGAGGAAGAAAAGAAAAAACTACTTTTTGTTTGTATTTTTGACATATCTCCCTGTTTTTTTACTCAAATTTCGATCGGGAGAGCTCGTTGGATGTGGAATTAAATTCTGCATCCAACGAGTACCCACTCGGCATACTTTTGATAGACCCTGCTACCCCAAAAACAAGAAATACCTGAAAAAATGGAATGATGATGTCATCATTCCATTTTTTCATGTATTTCTTGTTTTTGGGGTAGCGGGGTCCATCAAAAGTATGCCGAGTGGGTACTCGTTGGATGTGGAATTTAATTCCACATCCAACGAGCTCTCCCAATCGAAATTTGAGTAATAACATAGGGAGATATGTCAAAAATACAAATAAAAAAAGTAGTTTTGTTTATGATACCTATCCCCAAATTTATATTAAAATAATGTTTAAGACCTATACGTTATTTCAAATTTAAAGCAATTTCATTGGCTAACACATGATGACATGGAATTTGAATAAAAGTTAAAAGGCCCATTTTGAGTTGAAATTTCCTGTAATGACATTCATATGCGATCGAAAGCTCAAAATCAACGCAATCTTGGTTGGGTTAACCAACAGTCCTTCCTTGCAAACAATATGTCCCAGCAACATCCCAAAAGGTGCACAGAAAATGCACTTCTTCGAGTTCAACACAATCTGGTTCTGTCAACATCACTCCAACATCAGTCACAGGTTCACCAGATGGTCCCTAATCAATCCATAAACCGTCTAGTCGTCCATGTAAACTGTGAGAAACTTATGAATAAAATCCTTGAATGCAACGAAAAAAATAATGGATAATATCACAAGTGCATTCTTCAGTCCAAATGACATCATAGTGTACTGAAAACATCCCTGTTCAGTAACAAAAGGTTGTCTTTTGGTGATCTTCTTTCGCGATATTAATTTGGTGATAGCCATAAAATCCATCTATGAATGAATAGATTTCTTAATTTCCCACTCCTAGTACCTCATCAGTGAATGGTGTCAAAAATGGATCATGCAGCCACACATCATTCAATTTTCCAAGGTTGAAACAAATACGAACCTCACTTGGCTTCTTATATTGCACAACCATGGGACTGATCCATTTTGATTCCTTAACTAGTTCTATTATCCCAGCATCCAACATTCTGTCGACCTCAGCCTTAACCCTCTCCTTGTATCATGGATTCAAGCGATATGACTGTTCCTTTGCTGGTTTTGCATCTGGATTCAAGGAGATATTCATCTCTCCAAAATCTCCCAATATCCCCTTCATCTCAGAAAAATTTGTATGAAACAAATCTTGGAATTCATGCGATAGATCTGTGATCTTTGCCATGTTTTCTTCATCCTAGTAGTCTCCAACATTTTCAAACTTTAGCTGCTCATATGTACCAATGTTGACCTTCCGAATTTTTAATGATTGATTCATTGGATCCGTCGGTACGTCAAGTGTTGCGACATCCTGACTGCTTTTTGTCTCTAGAATATTGATGTTCCATGGATCATCACCATCATCCGGTCTTCCTGTTACGTTGTAGCAGTCCACCATCAATGTCATTGGACATGTTTCATGTAGATCCACTCGATATGAAACTGGTACGACCTTTAGAACAATGTTAGGGATGTGATGCAGTGCACTATGAATCGTTGGATTGGTATCTGCGAAACTGAAGGTGTGATTGAAGAAACTCGACAACTCTTCTGAGGAATTTATTTCTCTGCACAACTCAGCTGATACATACCACAATCCTGACATTTCATCCAATGTGTGTACAAAATCATGTACCCATTCATTCTTTGGTTGCGATACCCACATGGTCTGACATGCAAGCAGATGAGCACTGGGATAATTACACCCATCATACCTCTCCTCTTGATATCTTTCTGCTTCGCCAAATTGAACTGTCATCATCCTGTGACACTGCGATGACCCAGTGGTCCGATTCTTATGGGTCTCCCACCAACATGATGGGGTAGCCTTTAACGCTTCATCCTCATCAACAATCGCTGTGGTTCTGATACCTTATCCTCAAATTCAACCAAAAACTCAGATAACTCAAGAATTTATTCATATACCAGAAACTCAATGGTTTCTATTGTGACTCGACACAACAACTGAGTAATCAATCCACACTTCCAAAACAATACCTCATGCATCTGATTCTGCCAATTTTGTAAAGCATCATCAGAGTCCGACGACACAGAGCTAGATCTGTGCCAGTTGAGCTCACCGTTGATAGTTGGATGGATGTATTCCTATGAAATGTTATATGCATGATCCCATCCTCCTACAACTTCTTCCCTAACTAGTTCAACATATCTTTGTCCTTCCATAGGGTCCATCAGAGCTATGACTTTGATATCACGGTTTTCAAAGGTCATCATGCATTTCTTAAAATTTATCACTGCTAAGTTGTCATTAGCCCATCCGATCCCCAGCAGTGCTGGATATGAGCCTCCGCCATCGACAACTTCAATGACATCAAAATTAACATAAGTATTTATCCCTTCAACTTCCATTGTGAGACGCAAAACTCGCCTAATTGGTGTTACACTGGCCTGGTTAGCTAGTCGCATCTCCACGGGGGACCAAACCAACTGTGGATTCCCCATATTCTCCCGTGCCTTCTTTGTTATAATGTTGACATATGAGCCTAGATCCAAGATGACTGCATCTACCTTGTAATCCCCAATATGAACATTCATTCTCATCTATTTTCCCGTCTTTTTCTTATGTACAGAGTTCACCGCAGACTCCTTCTGTCACTTTTCCAGTCGATGCAACAGAGTCGCAATATCGACGAGCACATCGGGGTCTTTTTCCAATGACAAAAAAATTTCAAAGAAGTTTTTCAAGGTACCATACTATCGCTATGGTCCTGCTACCGAAGTTGAATCAAAAGCAGTTGGAATTTCATAAACATGACACTTACCTGTATCTCTTCTTATCACATCATGTGCTTCAAAGAATGTGTCTATCTTAGTGTCAACATCGAACTGTACTTTCTTCTGTCCAACCAAATATATTTGTGGGAATGGTCTATCTTCTCTTGTCGTCACACCTCCGTGAGTAATGACAACAACATAAGCATCCTGCATCTTGCGTTCTGTTGAGATCATTGCAACTGTCGGCCCTTGGTTCTAGTTCGGTGGAAGATTCAATGGTTGGTTCACATTTTGATTTGAATTTTGGTTCTGATTTTGAATCTGGTTTTGGTTCTGGTTCTACAAATGTTTTTGGTTTTGGTTCTGCAATTACAGAATGTTTCCTGCTTGCCACTTCGTGATCAACTGCGGGAAGTTCTCAAAATTTTGGTCAACAACGATACAATAAGTACATTGTGCTTGAAAGTTCAATAAATCTCACTGATAATGTCCTGGTACTCTACAATTATAAAATTGTACAGGTTCGTGACCTTGTCCTCCTCCTTGATCAAAACCTCCACCTCGTCCTCCTTGGAATCCTCCACAAAATCCTCCTTGCTGCTGATACTGTGGTTGATTGAATTGTTGTTGCTGCAGGGGATTTGACTGCTGCTAGACATACTGCTGTGGTTGAGTATACTGTGGCTATTGCGAAGCCATCTACATCTATTTGTACTATGGTTGTGGCACAAACTACACTTGCGGTTGTGGTACAAACTGCATCTGTGGTTGCGGCTATGGTTAGAACTACGTCTACGATACAAACTGTGTCTACAATGGTGGTTGTACAACCTATGGCTGCTGCTGTGATTGCTGTATCATTCAAGGGTCTTCTCCCTTCACATAACACATGTCTATTGTTCTATCCTGGAGTAAATCATCTGCACAACAATCCTTATCTTCATGCTTAACATATCGACAAAATGTACCATACAGATTGGTCGGCTTTGTCACCATCCTTTGCATATACCCACAATATTCATGTCAATTCCCATAAACTTGGTAGATACAACACCATGGAATGCCGCCATAACTTAATGAATTTGGAGTTCCCGAAAATAGGTAGTTTCGAAAATATGGGCAATGATCTTTATGATGTACTTCCGCACGACATCAAGTACACCATATTTCTTTATGTTGCTCTTTCCCCTTCTTGATATCTTGTAACTGGATCATCAAGTTTGTCAATCGAGACTGAATTTGGGTCATGCCAACCCCATTCTCACCAATAGGTGAAGCCTCCAAATTCATCCAATCTCTAGAACCTCTCTTCGCATCGCAATCCTTGGCTACATCAATGACATTTTGATATGCGGTACTAATTCCATGATGAACCATTCCTTATGTTGAACATAACTCATATCAAAGTTGATTCTCTCCATAAATTTGTTGAATCGCTGGTCCAAATCCCAATCAATTTCATTTGGATATTGCTTAATCTCCTTCAAATTTGTGATGTATCGCACCTCAAATTTTGGTTTCCTAAATTCTTCAATCAATCCTTTTCTGATTTCAGCCAGAGTCTTCACTGGAGTCCCCATAGGAACTTGTACAAACTTCACGAACCAATCTAATGCGCGACCTCGAAGGGTCATCTCTAATTGGTCCTTCTTGACATCATCATCTTGAGCTTGTTTGAAAGTCCACATTGCTTCACATAGAAACCAATATTGTTCGGGATCCTCAGTCTTGTTCCCATGAAATATAGGTAACTTCACATTGTCTCCTTCCATCCTGGTCCTTCTTCCTACATGCGTTGATCCACTACTATTAGAGTGTTGTTGACACATTGGACAAGTCGGTGTCGAGCTCGTGTTTCTTCTTGAGTGTGGTGCAGTGCACGGAGGTGTGGGTATGTTGTTTCTTTGGGTTGGCCTTTCCTCGGGCTCAGGTGTATCCTGGTCCTCTCCTTCATCGCTGTAGGGTCACTTCGTCCCATGTGGTATTCTCTCACAGTCTCGCGTTTCTGTCACGGAAAGACTCTCTCTTGTCCTCTGCCTCTTTTCTCGCTAAAACCTTTCTCCTCTTCTCATAATACCACCTCCTTCCTTGACTTCCCTCATAGTCCCATCATAAATTTCATCCATCTTCCCCATATAATTGCATCCAACCCTCGTCTCTACGATACCCACAGCCTCTGCACACCAGGGTTCTATTCGGCGGAGTTCATCTTCAATATTCCTTTTTCCTTTGATGAGAATCTTAATAGATAATTGTAGAGATAACATAAACCTGCCTCTTGGTCCGTTGAAGAACTCCCTTTCTACATCACTGTAAGATTTAACTATTTCGACCAAAAAATCAGTGATGTAACCCTCCAAGATGCTGTCAAGCCAAACTTCAATGACCCTTTATGGTTTGTTTTCTAGCTCCTGCAGCTGCTAAATCAGTTATGGAGTCTAGCCAATTGGTTCACCTCCTTGGAAATTTTTCTTCCGATAGGTCAATCATGCCAACCACTCATACAAGATGATCGAAGACTTAGAGAAAATAAATCGTGTAGATCAAAATACAGGTGCCTTGCCAACCACTTCCGTGTTGTTACTCCAAGGTTCTGATTTTCTTTCTCAACGAATTCTCGTACCTTTTGGTCAAACCAGTATTGAATTTTCGGTCTCATCAGATGACAAAACATGTCGTCCTTCCCCTTCACACTAAGGTCCTGAAAACGGAACCATTTGTTGACATAGATCCGTCGACATGAGTTCAATCAATGTCAACATCCAAAACACAGTGATCTCCATGAGCATTGATCTATTAAAGTTTTACCCTGTCCAGTAACACCTGTAGAGCAGATGAAGTCTCACCTGAGATGTTCAAGGGAGGATTATTGGAACCAACTTTTCGTAGTATGAAGGAGGGCCGCACATCTACTGTTAACTTAGTGCAACATTACTTAACAGATTTGATCATTTAGATTACCAGATTCATATTGTCAGTCAGTGGATTAGATCAATCGTACTCAGATTGCAACATAAGCATCGATGCATAAATAGATCTATCAAGATATCATCATTCGTAACAGAAAAGCATCACATCATTCACATATACACATCATAACCTAGTATTCATTCACATTTAGATCACAAAAAATAGGAAAACAAGAAGATGTAAAAAGGCACAGTATTTCCATCCAATCTTTGTCATGTCATATTAGTTTTCGCAGAAAAAATATGGGTTCCAAAAACAGTTCTTCAATTTACCTCTTACACCAAGTTGATCTCCAGATTATCAACAAATCCAAAGATATAAAAAATATGTCAAAAATATGTCTCAACATTCACAATCCTAGATCTACTTATAGGTATGCGCCTTTACATTGGTGGTCCAATTAAGTCAACTTCCTAACTACTTGGACCAAAATCTACAAAATAATGACCAAAACATATAAAATGTGACCAAAATATATAAAATGTGGTCAAAATCCTCAAAAATATGACCATTCCGCATTTAGTGCCAACTTCCACCTTGCACGGAATCTTTGACTTTGCGTAGCATCCGCGATGTTGCACAACTAACTATCCTCAAAACTTCCTACCAACAGACCCAGGTAGAAATATTATCTATTCTTATGCTTGGGGACTGGAAAAAAAATGAATAATCAAGCAAAATGGATTGGCTTTGGGGACTCTTAGATTGTCATCAATAAAATGCACAACATTCAGGAAAGGAGAGATATTGATCTTGGGAGAATACAAAAAAGAGTCTTATCCTTCATATCAGACTTGGAATTGGTATAATTTTATCATATAAAGCAAAACAACAATCAATTGGCTGGAAAGCGGTCCATTACTGCACTAGTCGATTAACAGAAAACTGAAAAATGAATATTGTTAGTCTATCACTGCGGCATCGATTTTTTGCATAACCTTTCAAGGAAATCAATTTAGGTTTGATCACAAACCGGTTGATGGGTTCGTAGATTTTGTTCAAGCATGGTAAGCCTTGTAATTTTTAAACACAAAAAACTGTAAAAACATCTTACCGGTCCTATCATTGGAAATAAGTGTAGTTTTTCAAGGCAGTGTAGTTTGGTGTACAGTTTGCTTACTTGATGCATTGAATCAATTGGTCCAATAGTAGTCCATCGCTACACTAGTTTGTTAACAGAAAAGAGTAAAAAAAATAGATATTGTCAGACGATCACTATACCATGATTTTTTTTCATAAGATTAAACGCAATCAATTTTCATTTGATCTCAGACGTGTTGATGGGTTTGCATATTTTTTTCAGCCTAGGGTAAGAATGTAAAATATTTAAGCACATAAATATGGGAAAAAATACTTACAAATCGTATCACTACGCCATCCATTTTTCTTAGAGGATTCTAATGCTGTCCGATTTGGTTTGATCTGAGAGATGGAGTTCACATATTTCGTTCAAAATCGGTAAGATCTAAAACACGACACGCCTTTTCATATTTTGTTCAGGGTAATATATAAAAAAAAATATGTAAATTTATTAAGAAATATAGGGTTCCTCTATGAGGCGTATTTTCTAAGCAATAAAATGTCCCGCTGTACTTACAATCAACTTGGAAACATAAAACAAATTTGAAAATATATAACCTAGAGCACATAAAATTGGAAATTTTTTTTTATTAGCAATCAATCACGATAACATCTATTTTCTTCAAGGGATTTCAACAAAATCCTATTTGTTTTGATCATAGACCTAGTGATATGCTCATAGATTTTGATCTAGCAGGGTAGATTGAAAAATATGCAGATCTCGTTTGCAAAGATATTTTTGGGGAAATCGAAAAAAAATGAAATTGGAGGGATTTTTTCATTGTTATCCGCTTTTGAAAATTTTGAATTAACCCCACATTGAATCTCGTGCCAAACTCCACATTGTTTCTCATGCAACTGAAAAAAATTCAGGGGGAAATAGGGGTTTGACTAATTATGTGATTAGTGATGTTAATTAAATTTTAATTCATTTATTATTTAGCATACATTTTGGGGGTGGTAGTATATTATGGTGTTACTTGAGGTTTGGTCACATGTTCAACTTCCATCTCTAGCAGATTTGCTACAGAGTCTAACCAAGAGACTGTTGTTTCTGACCTTCCTGTTACAGAGAGCATCAACAACATTACTTAGGGTCAAAACTTTATTTTACTCTAAGGCTCTTCATGGGAAACATGGATATTGGTTCTCTTGGCATAAGCTATCATTCATGGAGAAAATTTAGGGCTATGAGAACCATTCATGCTATGTGAAACCTTGAAATGGCCACCATATCAAACTCATAGTAGACATAATTGTTGTATAGAGTATATGTGGTGGCCTAGGGTTAATCCATGCAATGGACCATGATCCCCAAAGGCAAATGTTAAGGGTTTGCACATTGGGGATGGATCATATTAAGAAAATTGACCATATTAGGATAATAGGACATGATCACCTTTTGACAAATTCATATTTAGTTCCACAACATTTAGAGTTATAACTACATTTAATTTAGTAGCATTTTCAACCTTGGAGGTTGCATAAGAAATGCACAACACCTTGAAAGCCTATGCACATTTTTTTATAATTTTTGTTTAGCTTAGTGGATTTAACAACTCATAATTGTTGTAATTTTTTAGCTTGCCACTTTTTGGTGTCGTTGCTAGGGAGGTGCTGAAATATTCAAGGAAAAGAACACTCTAAATTGGAACTCTATTGTGAGCAGAGAAGGCACTTGAGTTCCCGAGTGTTTCCCTTTGCAATGGTATCCTTCTCTACATTCAATAGTTTGCTTTCAAGTAGAATACATGCATCCCCATGGAGATAACTTAGGCCTATTCTACGAATCCAATAATATCAGTGTAGAACAAGAAGATAGCATTAGGAAAGAACAAGCGAGAAACTATTGTTACTATAGGGAAACTAGTATCATGAATGGAAATCCTATCTTGAACCATTCACCAATTTCCAGAAAACTATTCACCAATTTCAATCTTTTCCAAACTAATTCCTCCAAATTTTAGAGGATACAAGTCTTTTACTTAAAACATTACCAAAGATGTTCATAAAATATATAAAATACTTAGAACGCGAATATTTAAAAAATACCACTATTAATTTTATGATTGGAAATTTAAGAATTATTAAGATTTGACAAGATTTTTACATTTTAAGAAAATTATGGATCCTTAAAATTTCCCCTATGTATCATGAATCATATTCATCCCTGAAGGAGTGGAAGATTTATAAAATAATACCCTATTCAACATCAATTACTCTATGTTTTCTCAAAGCTTAATGCATTTGAAATTTTATCATGAATTTGATAAGGGTGAATGGCTTCTTGGATCTTCAATAATTTGATGGTCATAACCCATCAATTGCAGTGCCTCAGTTTCCAATGTCACCTTGATTATTTCAACTTCCATGTACAACTAGTAAACTATAATCTTCTCTTTATTAACATTTTCTTTACATATATACATTTAATAAAATTTATAAATAAATTTTTTTCTATATTTAATAAATTTATTATTATTTTATATATTAAAAAATAAAAATAAAAATAAAACTATAAAATAATATAAATATTATATAGTTTTTAAGAAAAAACAGAGATTTTTTTTTTATAGATAAAACAACATTCCATTTTAATAATGAAAAAATAATAATGTACGAACTGAAATTTAATATTTAATATTCATTAACAACAACCATTAGATTGGAATAAGAAAGGTTATATTTTATTTGAAAAATCATTAACAAATATTTAACCCAATATAAATTTAGTAAAATTATAAAAAAAAAACTTTAAAAATTTAAAAATTTTATTTTATTTCAGATTATAGAAATTCCATAAACATATATCATCAAACATAAATTAGCAATGATTCTAAAATTGATCTAAATCACCGGATCATATCTATCTAAATCAATGGACCAGGCTCCAACTTGTGACACCAACATGTCTGGGTTTAATTTTCCCTTGAGGTTGCAAGTTAGAAAACCACTTTTTCTTTTCTTGGACACGTAACGCTCACTTGTGGAAGAAACATTTTTTCCTAAAACTTTCACAGCCACAACATGTGCCCACTTATTCTGTGGTATGTCGCAGTGTGTGACACCGCCTGTAAGCCTCCCATGGGCATGGCCAACTTGGGCATGACCTCCAGCGAAGTACACCTAAACCAAATGTGCAGAAATTTATCATTTTAAAACTTATCTCTTTAACTTGTTTACTTAGCACATTTTCTTATTAGCTTCATTTACAGCTGCATCAAGTAACTAAGTAGTGCATGCGTTCATCCACAAAATACAAGTAAATCATGAGACAAGTATGGGTGGGGCACCCAACTAGAAAACCTCATAAACTTTTATTAAGAGTAACTATATTACAACAATGGAGATGTCAAACTGGAAATCTTTCTGGTGTGCGCCCAACCAACAAACACACCAAAATACAAAGTTGCAAAGAGGATGAGTTGACCCCTCCTAGGGCGTCCAACTCTATGACTGTCGACTATCACTACCCTGCTCGGTTGCTGCTGCTAAAAGCTGACACTGTTCTTCTAACTTGTTTGGAGTGCTAGCTTACCGAACCGTCACTCCCACAAACCTGTTGTGTTGGTGAGCCAACTGTTTTAGTGAATTGTGCCAATGACCCACGTTACTTAGAGGACCTCCATAGTGTGCACTCACATTGGCATGTTATTCTCTTTCCAAAACTTCATTGTCCAAACTTCTGTTTGTGCATCGCTTCTTTATAACATCTTCTATGGGAGATAGATTCTCCAAGGCGAGAACACTTCTTTACTTAGCACACATGCCAGGTCCTCTTTCCAACATGCTTCTCCCGCTAGTGGTATACTTTCCCCACATGCACGCACTTACGGACGGTGTCATTGGTTGGGAATCAGGTGTTCCTTCGTGGGCATATTCCTTCATTGCACTTTAAGTCATGTGGCGTCATGGTGTAGGGGCACACCTTCCTATGGGCGCTTGGTCCAACGGACCCCTTAACTGTTTGTTTCCATGAGCACATCTCACATGCAACCAGGGTTTTTTCTAAGCACACTCCATGGAATGTGATGTCATTGGAATCATTCCTCCAGGATCCCTCAAGGTGCGTCCACTTCAACAATGAGCGCTCGAGCTCAAGCACGATGGAAACCGCCGATGTGCCAAGGTTCCATGATGTTGGGATTTCCAAGATGCAAGGGTGAGTGTGGGATTAATTTGTGGGACTGTGTCGCTGCATGGTCTGTGTGCTCCTCATGTGTTCCATCACTTGGCCAAGGCACCCGTTTCCAAGTTTGTCGACCGAACCGTCTTTCCCACATGGGCGCTGTAACACCTCGGTTTTGACCCCATGGTATTGAATTGCATATGATGTAAATAGCATTAATAAATCGTGGCGTGGAGCTCAAGGAAAAGGCCCCACCAAGGATTTAGTGTTTTATGTTTCAGCAATTAAAATTGACGCTGACAGTTTATGTTCTTTCCAGACACAATATGTTTTGAGACATCATGTAACTATGCAATTAATAAAAATACCACAAGTAGTTATGCGCCGCAACATTAAAGAGATGGGGGCATGATTTCACAAGGAATAGGGAGGGGGAAACATTCAAACCCTTAATCCAATGGGGAAAATCCAAATGTCAAAGGGAAAACCCATAAAGTTTTCAACTACCCATTTTGTCCTTTTGTGCCGAGTCATTTAGAAGTGGTTGAAGAAGTTATTTCCTTGGGATGGGAAAGGTATGGAGGTCAAAATCGAATTTGGTAAGCCACCCATTTTTGGAAAATGTGTTTTTGACTCGTGGGACAAGTAAATTCTTGGAAATTAATGCCCAAGCCATTATTCACCCATATCTTTCATTTCTCACCCATTCTCATGGAGGTTGGGTTCTCTCACGAAGCTGAAGCTTGCTAAGCTTTATGCCTCATGATTTTCTTGTTGTTTTCTTCATTTTCTCCTGCCCATAATTCATTTTATGTGTTGCCAGGGAATGGGAATAAGGGGACCATGATTCTTGGGGTTTGAAGAGGTCATTTTTTCCTTGTGATCACTCTAGGATCTTCCCTCATGTTTTTCTACAATTCACCCATTTTTCTCCATGGCCGGGAAGTCGTTTTTGTGTTGCTCAGTGAATGGGAGAAGAGACCCACGATTTTTGGGGGTTTAAGAGGACGTTTTTCCTCTCCTCATGTAGTTGAGCATGATGGGAATTTTCACTCATTATTTTTGTTGTTTCCTCATTGTTCCATACCCATAAATTTGATGGTGCATTTCTCAGTGGTTAGGGAGCCAAGATTTCCCAATTTGTGGGTGAGTGGAGGTCATTTTTGCTTCTGCTATTTCCAGAAACGTTTTCTGAATCCAGATGTATGATTTGGGGGTTTATGGTGGACGCATTTCTCCCATATTGCCCAAGAATGATTCCTGGAATTGTATTGTTTTCACTCAGGATTCCATTTGCCATTTCTGTTTGTGGTTGCCAAATGTTTCTCTACAACCCAACAATTGTATTTTTTTATGAAGTGCATGCTTATGTTGACTTATCTGAGTAAGTCCAAGGAACCCATCTATTAGATGGTTGAATTTGTTTGGATGTGATTGTTGGCTTGGATGAGTAGGTTCAAGGCCCCCATGTTATTGGCTTGCTGCCCTAATAGTCTGAGAAACCCAACTATGTGTTGGCTTGACTATGGGTGTATGGTCTTGTTGTGTGTAAGATTGTTGTTCCCTAGTTCCTTGTGGAAATCATGCCCAGCTCAGTGGTGGCAGTGATACTGAGAGACTGATGAGCATAATGGCCTATGGTTGGGTGGAACATTGCAACGACATAGCTAGTTGTGGGGAAGCTTCTTCTCAATATAAGTATTCTTTGTCTATTTAATTTCCACAACCGTATTTGCTTTATGAATTACTATGAACATGCTAAATTCTTGAATGAATGTGTTTTTATTCCACTATTTATTTCATCTATAATGAATATATGAATATTTTTAATTCAATGCATTTTATTATCATGTTCATGGGGCTAGATCGCCCGTTTGACAACAACAGTAGCCTATTCGCATCCTCTCCATCATTGGTATGAGGGGTGGGGAAGTGACAGGAGCCCAAGCCATACTCTTGGGTGAGGGTGAGGTGCATGGATGTAACAAACTCACGCACTTAAGCTTGTTTCCATCATCAACAGTGTCTCAAGTAACTCTTGTCCTTCGGAACGTGCTATAATCGCTACTCTTGACGATTTCTTGTGAAAGATCTGTATCAATTTGTCGCAGCTGAGAGTCTCTAAGAGTCTCTCATGGTCCAGTTGTTGTTCCTTCCACCTAGCACTGCATATCTACTTTGTTAATCCATCAAAACCTCCATTCGTTGCATGCCCCTAAATTTAGACTAGTTGGGTAGCTAATACAACTTTCTGCCCAAATCGAAGGAATGAACTTTGTTATGTCTGAACTGCATTTCCTTCAATGTTTCAGTGTACTCCACAACCTACTAAACCTTGGAAAAACATTTTCTTCCATGTTTGAACTGACCGTTTACTTAGAAAATTCATAGAAGTTCCCCTGGCCATGTGCTTCCGCACTGTTTGACTAAATTTTTCCAAGGAAACCTTCCATGAGGTGCCTTTGGCATCACATCCTTTGTCACGGGTAGCGATACAACTCTTTCATACCTAATCCTAGATAATAAAAAAAGTGTGTTGCCTTCTGTCACATTTCACTTTGCCAATTGTAAGCCTCATTTCCTTCTCGAATGTTGCTTGTACTTCCAACGAAGCTTGTTCATCCAACTCCCCCAAAAAGAGTGGTCGAGTCTTGCTGTCATCCTTCTCTTGGTTAGGAAATGTATCTACTCCAACTTTTGTTGATTTCTACACCCCGTTTCCTTGAGGACTTACTGCAAGTTTGGATAAAGTCATCACCAACTCTATGCCTTCAAAATTCACAGAGTTTAGTTGTTCTCCCAAAGTCATGTTGGTCCGCGGCCTTAGTCTCACAACTCCCTTGATCACATGCTTTCTGAAATATTTCATTTCTTTTTCCAAAGGTGCTTCCTTCCCTTTGACATCCTTGGCCTCTTCGACTTGACTTTCCACCAACTGAAACCTTTGTTGAGCATCCCATCTGTTGTTTTGCACGTCTCCAAGACTTAGTCTTCTTTGGTTGCTTTGGTCATCAAACTTCAGAGTAAGCTTTTGAAGTATTCCTTCCTCAACTAAACTCACTAAAACCTCCATTCTCTCCAAATTTTTGAGCTTTCTGCACCAATCATTATTCCCAAACATTTATTGCAACCATGCTTGACACCCTTCCAAACTTGCTGCAAAGTGCCTTCGTAACTACTCGATCTTCCCATCCATGGGTGGATTTTGCACCTTCCTTCCCATCATCCTTCAATCCACCTCTGACATTCTCCTGGAATTATTTTTGCAATAAACCATCCATATCTTGCAATCACTTAGTCTTTTTTGCTAACGCATCTGATAAGCTAGTTCCAGCCATCTTCGTTTGTCTTTGTTCAACGCACTTCCACGTGCTTCTGTAATCTTCTAATGAACTTATCCAGCAAACCTTTGGTATTGCTGCACTATCGTCTCTATTTCGATGCTGCTACCGGCACCACACATGAGCTTCCTTTCTCTTTGGATACCAACGTACTCTTGGAAACCTTTGCTTTCTAAGAAACAAACCTCGGTATGCTTATCCAAGCCTACCAAACTTTCCTACTACACATTCTGCCATTGTTTACTCCTGTCACCTATGCGGCTTCTGATTGAGTGGTTTGCCAAGACAACTTGTGGATGATATTCTTGGTTTGACTATAGTTCTGTTGGGCTTACTTGCTACAGAAACAAGAAGTGATTCCCCCAGATAAGTAAAAACTGTTGCAAAATGTTTCCAAGTAATGCCCGATTAACATCACCTACAGGCTTCAAACACCCTTTCCTTCCTTCATCATTTTGCTGAAGCGCACCTTCCCGAATGCACCTCTATGGAGTGCTTCTACCTTAGCAGACCTTAAGCGTTCCTCCTAGGCACTCTGTACTCTGCAAAATTTTCCAGTCGGAGCATGTTGCTGCTGTGGGTCACTCTTCTTGAGTGCACAGTCCTAGTCTTCTACCGCAACATGTTCTATCAGATGTGGTGTGATGGAGCCCTCTGAATGAGAATCTCCTAAGTGGAATTTTCTTGAGCTCTCTTGATTCTGTAGAGCACTTCTTCTAATGAATCTCATCTCAAACCATTTGTTGAAGTGCTCTGTCCAAAACGCACCTCCGCGGACACTTCCTCGCAAGCGTGCTTCAAGCACACCTCCATGGGTGCTCCTTTTATATTGCTACAAATGTTACCTTCTGAGCATGTTGCTGCCTTAGTGCACCCAGGTGCACCATCCATCGGGTTCTCTATCAGAGTACACTTGAGAACACCCTGAGCACTCCTCCTTGTACGCTCTTCTATGGGCACTTTCTTCTTAAGAATGCCTCACCGAGCGCATCAAGTGCACCTTGCCGGGTGCTCATGAACTACCGACACACACTGCTACCTAAGCGCACTTCTCTGAGTCTTCCTCTATGGATGCTCCTCCACAGATGCTCATTACTAAGCGTACTGTTGCGGTCTTCCATAGCACCTTGTATCGACGCTCTATGAGGGAGCACACTCCATGAGCCTATTGAGTGCTTAGTGTGGGCGCTTCCTGTGGGAACATGTTGTTGTGGGTCACTCTGCCTAAGCGCACCCCAAACATGCTGCTTGTGTGTTCCACCAGAGCACATCACTACGGGACGTGCTGTGATGGAGTGCTCTTCATGAGTGTCTTCTGAGTGCATTTCTTGGGTGCTCTGCGGAGCGCTTCTTCCAACGGAAGCACACCTTTGTGCTGAAACTTAATGTATTCTATTTTTTCTACGATGGAGGTGTCCTATCCAAATGACATCCGAGAGCTTTCACTGAGCTCTTAGATCACCTCGACGTCAAGGTTCCAAGAGTCCCTTCGTTTGATGCTCTGTCTACCAACTCCCCAAACTATTGAGTTGCTGCACTTTGGAGACACTCCCATTTGTGGAATCACTCCTATCTACGGCACATGTGACTCGATGCTTCTTCTTGGAGAATTGTCACCAACCTCTAGCGACCTTCGAACCAAACCTTAACGCACTTGCCAAGTTCACTAATCCTTGACACCGCCTGCTTTCCAAGTCACGGCGAGGACCGGTTTTGCTGCTGAATCGAATCTGATACCACCTGTCATAGCCACAACATGTGCCCACTTATTATACGATGTATTACAATGTGTGACACTACCTAGAAGACTCCCAGGGGTGTGTCCAAGTCAAGCGCAATCTCTAGCGGACTACGCCTAAACCAACCTTGCATAAATTTATTGTTTTAACACTTATCTCTTTAACTCGTTTACGTATCACATTTTCTTATTAGCTTCATTTACAGTTACATCAAGTAAATAATCAATGCATATGTTCATCCATAGAATAAAAGTAAATCACGAGACAAGTATGGGTCAGGTTCCCAACTAGAAAATCCATAAACTTTTATTAAGAGTAACTGTATTACAACAATGGAGCTGCTATTACAACTGATTTTACCACACATAGTTGTTCACATATTTATGGCCTTCCCTATCCCTCTACAGACTCTTTCGACCCGATGGACCAATATTATACTTTGATGTTTCCAAGTTCATCCCTAAAAACACTTGTTTATTGCTGTACGTAGCTTTTAATCCCATATTCGCGTATATACGTGGATGTTGACCTCAAACTTGTGTACATCGAGATGTGTGCATAATTCCAAATATTTTTGGAGTTTTCCTTGATGTGTGTCCGAACCACTTGAATATTGGCCTTCCATATGCCTCGAGATTGCTCATATTTAACCCTCCATTACCCCTTTGGAGTGCTATATAAGGAACCCCTTGGATACATTGAAGGAGAGGAATTGAAGAGCAAGGAAACTATAGTCCATTGTTGTCGTAGCTTGCTTATACTTGAGTCTACATCCCTTTGTCCCTTTGGAGCACTTTGTGTTCTTCCCAAGCTTTCCTTTGCATGTGAGATTACTATTGAGAGATGGAGGATTGAGGTGGTGGAGGCCTAGGTGGAGGACTCCATTTCTCTGGTTCGCAGACATGCCGATAGAGGTTGTCACTTGTGTAATATTTGATTTGATTAATAGAAATATCTTTTCCTATCCATTTAATGTGTAATTGAATTAATATTGAATCCATGGATATGTTTAATTATTTATACATTGATGAATATATATGCTAGATTATATCTAACACCATATTATATAGCATGCTTGCCTTGTTTACTGTTGTTGAGAGTGAATTGCTAAAGCAAGCAGGATTGGAAAAAGCTCAACGGGGATATACTTCAACTGTCTGGAACAAGGTATGACCCATGATCCCTTAGTGTTAGATATTTGGTTTCTCTTGCATATGGAAAAGGATTGATTTTTGGGGTTTATTTGTCTGTTGTGGTACACCCCAAGCCATAGGAAGTTTCTCTCCGTAATTGAATGAATATTGAATCCATGGATATGTTTAATTGTTTATACATTGATGAATACATATGATAGAGTAGATCTAACACCATATTATATAGCATGCTTGAATTGTTTACTGTTGTTGAGAGTGAATTGCTAAAGCAAGCAGGATTAGAAAAATCTCAACGGGGATCTACTTCAACCGTCTGGAACAAGCTACGACCCATGATCCCTTAGTGTTAGATATTTGGTTTCTCTTGCATATGGAAAAGAATTGATTTTTGCGGTTTATCTGTCTATTGTGGTACACCCCAAGCCATAGGAAGTTTCTCTCCGTAACAAAATTGGCAACTCTGCTGGGGACATTCCTTGTTTTTCTTTGGGGTTTTGGGGCATAATGTACTTGATATTATTGACTTTCTCTCTGTTTATCCCCATTTCTGTGTCACATTTTATAGTATGTTCATCCATTGACACGCCCCTTTATTGGTTTGACCCTTGGCTTGCTTTTTACCACTGTCTTCTTTGTATACGCAGGTATTTGGCCAAAAGTCATGTACATATGCAGATTTTTGGCCAAAAGTCATGTATACATGCACGTTTTTTTCCATAATCCACGTATAGATGCATATTTTTGGCCAAAATTCATGTACTAACATAGTTTTTCTTTAAACACTCGCGTACATCCTCCCTTTTGGTTGAGTTTGATGTTGTTTGAAGTTGCTGGGTGGGTTGTGAGTGTGGTTGGGTCTTCCTGGGTTCTGATGTTGTCTGTTGGATGCTTCTTTTGTGACCAGAGACCGCTTTTTCATTGATTTTTCTTTGAAAGTAGTTTTAGTCATTTATCCTTTTTGTTTTTCCATTAGTACATTACTCTTTTTGTCTTGGTATCTTGCTGGGCTCTTGTTTTATGCCGGTCGCAGAGACTGAGAGTTTTAGATGACTTTTATTTGCATTTTTCATTCTTTTATATTGAAAATACAAAATAGTTGCATTCTTACTTGCATCTTACATATGGATTTAAGAAGGTACTTGCATTGTATTGTTTGGATGAGATTTGTGTTTAGGTTTTCATATAGGAATGATTGCATATACATTTGAAGGAAAAATATTGCACTTCACATAGTAGCATACCCTATTTTTCATTCTACACTTTGCATTTGCATTACTTGTTAGGTGTGCATTTTACTTCTTGTTGTGTCATAACTTCATTAGTTGCACGACCATTACCCTTTGAGTAATTACAGCCAATTAAAATCCACGCATAATAAAATGAATTACACTCTTTTCTTTTCTAGGGTGCATCAACAAGAATAGGTTTTAGGGTCTTGGAATAGTTCATTGTGAGTCAACTATCCAAGACCACTAAACAAAACAATTAGGTGTCTGTCCAGGTGAGAGAGTGAAACCCTTTGTATAATTAGTTTTTCTCAAGATGCTTCTCTTACACGAAAGTTAAGCACGAGGCAGTTCCCATGATTGTGATTGGGATGACCCTTGGTCACTTTTTGTGAGCACCAAATATATTTCCAGGATTGTATTTGTATATGGGGTCTCTTTTGAGAGTTTCAGGCTTTGCTACCCTGCCCATACGGTCGATCCTGCTTGCGACTGTCCTCCTGAGCATTGGTTATATTGGGGTGACCTTAGTTTCCTTACCTAGGTATCATAGGGGTTACTTGCAGAGGTTATTCTGCAGGTGTCCTGGCTAGGTGGAGGTCTGACAGCATAGTCGCTATATGCATTGAAGCTGAGGGCCACTATAATTGGTTACATACCTCCACTTGTAGTGTATGGGAGTTTCGAGCCTCTCCTAGGCGAGACATACCTGCTGCATTTGGGAGCTCACATATCCTCCCCTTGGTTTGTTTGTATTTGGGATGTATATTTTCTTAGGAGTGTGCTCTTTGTGCACTAGTTGGCCTTTGGGATCGCGGTTACTTGAGTATATTTATGCCCTCTTGAGTTTGGGTCCTTTTATTTTAGACATGCCTGGTATCCTATCACCCATCCTTGGTCCTAGTATGGACCCTGGTGTCAGACTTGGGGGCATCATAGCCCCTTACCGTGCTCATAGATTTGGGAGTGGTCACATTCCTCCCTCTACTCCATCTGTGGAGGATGTTGACTCCCTTCTCTCGGTCTTTACACCGATGGTCACCCTCACGGGGGTGGTAGTGGATGCGTGAACATTGGGTCTACACCTTACTTTCCTTTTTATGTCCCATTGTTCACCACATTGTTTCCTTTGGTTGCAGTTGTCATGATCATTCCTCCCTATATCCTATAGTTTGGATTCTTTATTGACTATTTTTGGTTGTTTTGGACTAATATGGTTGTCATGTAGGGTCCAGTTTTTGTACACTCTCTCCGAGGTTTCGACCCATTCATTCCTATCATAGGTAGTACATATGAACTGGCATATAGGTTAGGATTTCATATCTAGCTGCATTTTGCATGACCTTGTGACCGTTTCATTTTAACCTTAGGTAGGAATCCATTCCATGGTATCATGGAACCTTCATGTTGTTGTTAGAAGTGGTACTATGTGAATGGTAGAGCTTTCCTATACATGGTTGTCCTAGTTAGCTACCTTTTTCATTTGGTACCCATGCTATGAGCAAGAGATTCATACTCCTCTTGAATTTTATGCTGGCCTTTCCCCCGGAACTCCCTTGTATATGTCAAGTTGTAATTGCATTATCATGAGTTTTGCTTTCCTTATTGAGCGTTATTACAGCTTCCCTAACTTTGATTATTAGCCATATAGCCCTAGCATATCTCATATCTAGCCAATCAGAGCCTTTTTACATATCTTTTGCAGCATGATACCCCATTTTTTACCGGGAGGGGACCTTCCCCCAAGTGTTGTTATCTTGCACATGTTTCCTTGCATTGAGCATATGTATGTTCCACTACTTGGAACTATCTTGTTTGACCCTTGACACTCATCTCCTCCTATATTTGTAACTATAAAGCACTTTCATTATTTTTCAAGATTTTCAAAATATCTGGAAAAGTCCAAAAAATTAAAAAACCAAAAAGCTAGATAGGAAAAGATGTTATCATTAGCAGCAATCGAGTCGCCTTCGAACAGAGCACTGTATATCACATCCATTGGTTATGTTATTAGTTTGACTTTAGGAGCTGTACTCGTTACTCTAAGTTTATCTCCACCAACTGGTTAAGCTTCCAGGTCCTTATGGAGCCTTTGTTGATGCCTCCTGCGTCACAGAGATGTCCCAGTTTTCATATCGAGTCCATG
This sequence comes from Pseudotsuga menziesii, assembly GCA_001517045.1. Classification (NCBI taxonomy): domain Eukaryota; kingdom Viridiplantae; phylum Streptophyta; class Pinopsida; order Pinales; family Pinaceae; genus Pseudotsuga; species Pseudotsuga menziesii. The sequence continues at coordinate 354,816 of LPNX010153453.1, read as the reverse complement.
CTGCTTATCTTCAGTGACCATTTTCCGTTATGCTCTTGTTTGAAGGAAGTAGAAACCTGAGTTGGCCATTCCTTAGTTGCCATTGAATTTGCATGCCAGTCATTCCCAATACTGTTACTAGTTTGTGCACATCTTGTTCAATTCCTTCCACATTATACAGCGTTGCTGAGTACCTCGTGTTGGTTGATGGGGGATGCCTTAATTTCATCCTTCCAGCGGATCCATCCCATCGACTTCAGATCATTTATTCTGGGATAGGAGTCTAGAGTCATTTGAGTGCCTTGAGACTTATAGTCATCAGTGGTAGGTTCTCTCTCCATCGGCAGTTTTGGGAATACATCAATGTCCCGTGATTGATGGATTCTTCCAAGTGTTTGACCTCAGCACATCTATTCACACTTGTTAGATTTAATTCTAGTACATCAATTCCCATTTTCATTATCGATGGTTGATCTCGCGTCTCTTAATGATATACATCAATGGCCGGTAATCAGACGATGGAATACTATGTTCGACCTTGACACCTCTATTCACATAGTAGGACATGTACTCGTAGCGCTTTTTGTAGAAGACTTTCCAGATTGGTGGCATTCCACATATGCTACCTCCTTGATCGTGCTAGTGTTAATGAGATTTCAGCTCTCGTGATTTGATTCCAATGTATGTTAGATATCTTCAGCCATTATGGAGATTTTGATCCATTGTATATCTTCATCATGGAGATTCTGAGCTATTATATATTGTACGTGGCAATGACCACACATGTCACATTTTGTATATCATGCCTATTCATGTCCATTTTACTCTTATGTATCCAGGACTACTATATGTATTTACAGTCATATGCAGAGATTGATTATTGTACTATATTGGTGGATGGCTGGTTCTTCCACCTGGTTCTTCATCACTCTGCTTCTGGGATGGATTATATAATGTATTTTGACCATCATGTTACCCCTCTGATCTCACACATTAGGGGGCATCTGTTACAACTGATTTCACCACACATGGTTGATCACATATTTATGGCCTTCCCTGTCCCTCTATAGATTCTTTGGACCCCATGGACCAATATTATACTTTGATGTTTCCAAGTTCATCCCTAAAAACACTTGTTTATTGTTGTACGTGACTTTTAATCCCATATTCGCGTATATACGTAGATATCGACCTCAAGCCTATGTACATCGGGATGTGTGCATAAGTCCAAATATTTTTGGAGTTTTCCTTGATGTGTGTCCAAACCACTTGAATATTGGCCTTCCATATGCCTCAATATCGCTCAGATTTGACCCTCCATTACCCCTTTGGAGTGCTATATAAGGAACCATTTGGATACATTGAAGGAGAGGAATTGAAGAGAAAGGAAACTATAGTCCATTGTTGTTGTAGCTTGCTTATACTTGAGTCTGCATCCGTTTGTCCCTTTGGAGCACTTTGTGTTCTTCCTAAGCTTTCCTTTGCTTATGAGATTGCTATCAAGAGATGGAGGATTGAGGTGGTGGAGGCCTAGGTGGAGGACTCAGTTTCTCCGATTCGCAAACGTGCCGACAGAGGTTGTCACTTGTGTAATCTCTTATTTGATTAATAGAAATATCTTTTCCTATTCATTTAATGTGCAACTGAATGAATATTGAATCCATGGATATGTTTAATTGTTTATACATTGATGAATATATATGCTAGAGTAGATCTAACACCATATTATATAGCATGCTTTCCTTGTTTACTGTTTTTCAGAGTGAATTGCTAAAGTATGCGGGATTGGAAAAAGCTCAACGAGGATCTACTTCAACCGTTAGGAACAAGGTATGACCCATATCCCTTAGTGTTAGATATTTGGTTTCTCTTACATATGGAAAAGGGTTAATTTCTGCAGTTTATCTATCTGTTGTGGTACACCCCAAGCCATACGAACTTTCTCTTTGTAATAGCTGCTAGACTGGAAAGCTTTCTGGTGTTCGCCCAGCTAGTGAACACACTGAAATACAAAGTTACAAAGAGGATGAGTTGACCCGTCCTAGGGCGTACAACTATCTGAATTCCAACTATCGCTACCCCGCTCAGTTGCTGTTGCCAAAAGATGCCACTGTGCTTCTAACTTGTTTGGAGTACTGGCTTGCCAAACCATCACTCCCACAAACCTACTGTGTTGTTGAGCCAACTATTTTAGAGAATTGTGCCAATGACTTACGTTACTTGGAGAGCCTTGACAATGCGTATGTGCATTGGAATGTCAATATATTTACAAAACTTGGATGTCCAAACTTCCATTTTTGCATCTCTTCTTTATATCATATTTTGTGGGAGAGAACTTCTCCAAGGTGGGTGCACTTCTTTACTTAGCGCACATGCTATCTCCTCTTGGCGACGCGCTTCTCCCACCGGTGTTCCAATTCCCCCACACACGTGTAGCTGATGTTGACATCATCGATTGGGCATTGGGAAATCCTCTGTAGGAATATTCCTTCAACACATTCTAATTCATGTGGTGTCAAGGTGTAGCAGTGCGCCTTCCTATCGGTGCTCAGTCCAATGGACCCCTTCACTATGCACTTCCATGAGCGTGTATCCTTTGCAACCAAGGTGGTTGTCGGGCGCACTCCATGTAACATGTTGTCATTGATGTCATTCCTATAGGATCTCTTAAGGTGCTTCCACTTCATCAACGAGCGCTCGGGATCAACCCTATTTCCAACCTCCGATGTGCCAAGGTGCTACTCTCTTAGGATTTCCAAGCTGCAAGGGTGAGCGCGAGCTTCGTTTGTGGGAGTGCGCCCATGCATGGTCCACCTGCTCCTCATGTGTTCCATCACTTGGACAAGGCACCACTTTCCAAGGTTTCCATCTGAACCTTCTTTCCCACATGGGCGCCGAAGCCATCCTCTTGGGTGGGGGTGAGGCGCATGGGTGTAGCAAAATTACTTACCCACTATCGCAAGTGATTTGGGGAAAATAAAATTTGGGAGGAAAGAGAAAATTTGGGGAAAGAAATTGACCTTCCCATCCATTTCCCTTCCATACATTGTTGCATCTAGATTCTAATTGATAACGAGTAGATCAGGACTTTGCTTTCTCCAAGCCATACTTTCAATGCATGTTCCCATTGTAACTGCGCATCTCTTTCCCTTGTCATAAATTTCATATTTTCATCCGAGAATATGGATTTCATTGGCCTGTTGCAACAAATTAAACATTAAATTTTAAGTGGTAAAGAGCCCTAGTACACCCGTTCTGCTAACTATTATGGAGGTTTGAGTGCACATTCAAAGGGTATTATTCATTTTCTAGAGGTCGAGTTAATTTCTGGAAGGTAGGGTTTACTTATGGAGGTCGAGTTCCTTTCCTGGGAGCTACATTTTCTTTAGGAGGGGCACATTTTTCTCTTGCTGGTAGTGTTAGAGTATGGGGGTTATGCCATCAGCAAAGGAGATTAATATGTTGTAGAGATAGTCTTGATGAGGATAGAGATTGAACATTTGCGACTGGACGCCTCAAGAAAAATTTCCATTTTAAAGGACCATCTAAAATCATTTCTAGTCTAATAAAGAAGTATGTTCAACTATCACAGGATTGACAACTTTACCAAAACCCATAGGTCTACAAAATTCACTATAAATCTATGTTATCTATTTTATTTTATTTTATTATATGCATCAGAATGATATTTAGTACCACGTTTTGTTATAAGATATTTCCCACAAAAATTCACAAAATTTTTACCAGAGGGATTTTCTTGGAACGGGCAGAGCTTTATCTCTGATACCATATTTCGGATCTACTACTATGACACTCAACTTGAGTTACTGCGCAGTAATGATTTGTTTTTATTTACTTTTGGTGCTATGACACATTTCCTTTTGGAAATCCCACCTTTCAATTGTACATGTTAACTTCAACCAAAATACTTGCAACAAGGTTTCACTACGATGAATATTTACTGGGAGAAAATTCCAGTGCGACAAAAAAGTCTGCAAAAGACTACATTGTGACAGGGAATTCTGTGAAAAACTACACTATGACATGACTCAACTTTCTCTTTTTCTTGGCACTCCTTTTTTGAACTTTTATCCCAACAAACTTTTACCTCGACAAACACCCACTTGACTTCGACAGGCTTTTACCATGACAAAATTTATTCATGCCCAACTTTTGGTTGTGACTAACTTCCACTTCGATAGGAACACTTTAAGCAGAACTTTATAAAATAAGATTTATTTTTATATTGACTTATAATATGAAAAACACTTTTCACCAACCCATAACTTGGGATTAACCTTGACACAACTATATTGAGACAAAATCACAATATCATATAACCAAAAATATTTAAGTAAGACTTGTGTCGAGCACTGTGCGGTTAAAACTCATACTTTTACATGGTGAAATATTTGTGGATTCTTTATGTCTTTCACAAAGGGTAAATGTAAACAACATTCACACAAGTAATTCTAGAGAACATGTGTTGCATAAATAAGACATATATTCAACCATAAACTATTGAATTATATATTATAATGACACAACAAAAGACCTACACCCACAACTACAAACATGGAAATTTACAAGGATGTTTCACCTTTACAGATCTTCGAGTTATCAACACACTCCAAACACACAAGCTTGAGCTCTCGAACTCTTCTCAAAGTTTTTCTTCTTCTCCTTTTCTTATTACTTTGTTCTCTCTCTCTCTACTGCTCCATGCACACCCTCTTTGTTTTTCATTCTTCTTCTTCTTTAGATACAAAGACTAAAATTTGCTTCTCTTGGAAGCTACTAACTAACATTAAAGTATGTAATAAATTTCTACCTAGAAACTTAACTTCATAAATTCAATTCGACTGCTTAAATATGAAGAGATGTGAACTCTTCATCCTGACAGACTTCGTGTCAGCAATGTACTTCTATAATATCTAACTAATTCGGTTGAGATGTGATGTATATCTGTGAGTAATTAATATTTCCAACGCTCCCCCTAATTATGAGGAGATGGGGATCATTATACATTTTTTTTTACAAAATTCTTCCAAGATGAAACTTTCTCTATGCATGACAGAATTCACTAAACATAACTTATCATTCCTAAATAACTTCACAGATACTAGAATGTATCCCTTTCTAATGGATTTGTAAAGATTCCTGTTAGCTAATCTTTAGAACTACAAAATTGTACACAGATCTCTTTGTTATCACCAATTCTCTTATGAAAGTATATCTTGTGTTGATGTGCTTCGTTCAATTGTGGAACACATGGTTCTTCAAAAATGTAATAGTTGAACCGTTGTCGTAGTAGATGGTTTTTGTTTCTTATTGGTTCTTGTTAGTTTTGTGACATGTCTCTTAATATTCTCCGCATCCAAACAACTAGACATGCAACACTTGTAGCTATGTCATACTCTTCTCCTGCTGAAGACATAGTTACAATGGGTTGTTTCTTTAAATCCCATGACACAACACCTGTACCAAAATGAAATGTGTACCTAGATGTTCTTTTCCTATCATTTGTTCTGCCTCCATTTTCACTATCAGTGTATCCAATTGTTGATGTAATTGTAACTTCAGAATGTATTCACTTTATTTTCTTATGTATTGTAACTCGATGTTTATTTCGGGATGTATTTGTAATGTACTTGAATCATGTCATGCCCCGATGTTCCTATCGGGAGGTTCTATAATGTAAACAAGTCATGTCAAGTCATTGTGGGTAACCCTCCTATTGGTCAAGGGTTAAAGTTCCTGTAGTTCTGGGGCACTAGGGTTATTAGAATCACCTAGTGAATTCGGCCCTAGTTGGGTTTAGTCAAGTCAGGAATTAGTATAAATAGAGAGCTAGCCTCTCTATTTATCACACACTCACTCACACTTAGTTGTAGCACATAGTTGAGGAAGAAGAAGACACTGGGGAAAGGAAGAAAGAGGTTACTGCTGTCGAGAGATCATCTTACTGTTTTGGAGTTTTACTTTTGGTGATGATTCTATCTCTGAGGAAGTTGTGGGGTTTTCTCCATTTATGGTTTCCCCAAGGAAAAACACTGTGTTCATTGTCTCATGTGTTTTATTGTTGTGCTTCTTATTCTCTTAGTTAAAGATCCTAATATAATGCTAGCTTACTGTTAAAAAACTAACATGGTATCAGAGCTAACCTGAGAAGAAGACACTGTGCAACTACGGGAACTAGGGCTTCCTACTTTGTGGATCTCTCTCCATAGTTTTTCAAGAAAAGAAGTTTGGAATAACTCTCCTCCCTAGGGCACATCTTTTTGTCGAAGCAGAATCCAATTCTGAGCTTTTTTAGTTTTGGACCCGACATTGTTGCCAGAAATTAGGGCTTTCCATAGAAGTGGAATTTTTCAGTGAGCCCAGGCCTAGATTGATCTCCTCCTCAAAATCAAAGTTAGGGATCAAGATCAAAGCATTTGGTTGGACAGAACTCTGAAAAAGCAAAACCCTAATCTGCTCCTGAACCAGCACTGCAGAATTTTAGCTCCAAATCCAGATCCGACATCTTGACCTGGTAAGATATAAATATTTTTTATTTCCATTTGAGGTTCTCAGTTAAGATGTCTCATCATACCAAGCTTGATGAAAATATTGATGAAGCTGATAACTTCTGAGCCTAGAAGTATAGGATCTCCCTGGTCCTGGAAGAAAATGAGTTGGACTATATCAGTGAGGAGGTTCTAGTTCCAGAGGGAGATGAGGCAAAGGCCTTACATAAGAAGAAATTGGTTATGGCAAAGAGGATCATTGCTGATTCAATCAAGGATCACCTCATACCACAAGTGTCCTCCCTAAAGACACCTAAAGCTATGTTTGATGCCCTAACCAAATTGTTTGAAGGGAAGAACATAAAACGAAAGATGACTCTGAGAAACCAACTGAAGAATGTAAAGATCCACAGTGCAGAGACCATCCAGTCTTACTTTACAAGGGTCTCTCATATCAACGAACAGCTAGAAGTAGTAGATGAAGAAGTGGAGAATGCAGAGGTTGTAATGACCACCTTGAATGGTCTCCCTAGATCATGGAACTCCTTTATTCAAGGAATCTGTGCCAGAAAGAAGTTAGTCAAGTTCAACAGACTATGGGAAGAGTGCTCTCAAGAAGAAGCTTGAATAGCAGCTCGAGAAGAAAAGATGGGAGGTGAAGATTAAGCTCTCACAGTACACTCCAAGAAAACCAGAAGAAGTTCTCCCATAGTTAAGCACTCTCACAAAGATAATAGTAGAAAATATTTTTCTAGAATCAGATGTTATACATGTGACGAGAAAGGACACTATGCTAGAGAATGTCCTAGAAACAAAAATGTCTCTCATAAGAAGAAGGGAAACAAGAGAAGACATCATGCTCATGCTGTAGAGGATGATGAACCTTCTACAAAAAGAACCAGATATGAAAGTGAATATTCTTCAAATGATGAAGAATATGTTTTGATTTCCACTCTTACGGGAAACATTACTCATGGAAGCAATGATTGGCTTATAGACAGTGGGGCTTCCAAACATATGACAGGATTCAAGGAATCATTTGTGAAACTATCAGAACATGAATCACCTCACAAGGTGAAGCTCAGAGGTGACTACCAGTATCCAATAAGAGGTAGTGGGGAATCCTCCTATAAGCTAGACTCTGGAAAGTCTATGACAATTAAGGAAGTATTGTTTGTACCAGGACTAAAGAAGAATCTCCTCTCCATATCTGCATTAGATGCAAAAGGAATGAGTGTTGCATTTATAGATGGTCAAGTCATCATGTGGCCAAAAGGAAAGACTATTGATGATGCAGTAGTGATTGGGGAACAAGAAGGAGGATTATACAAATTAAAGGACCATCCAGAACAAGCCTTGGTCCCTGACACAGTAGAGCCAAATGAACTTTTGCATAGAAGGCTTGCACATATGCATTACAGATCACTACCACTTGCAAGCAAAGCTGTTGAAGGTCTTTGAGAAATACAAGAAAAACATGATGGGGTCTACAAAGGATGTGCAAAAGGAAAGCACACAAAGAAGATATTTCCAAGTAGTGAGAGCAAAGCAAAAGGAATCTTGGAAATCATCCACTCCAATGTATGTAGTCCAATGTCATCAAGATCGCTAAGCGGGTATGTATACTGTGTTTCTTTCATTGATGACTTTTCTAGGAAGACATGAATTTACTTCATGAAGAACAAAGATGAAGTGTTCAACAAGTTCAAGGAATTCAAATCCTTGATTGAGAATCACACAGAAAAGAAAATCAAGACCTTTCGATCAGATAATGGTAGAGAATTCACATCAAATGAATTCAAAGAGTTATGCAAAGACTCAGGGATTAAGAGGGAGTTGTCCACCCCATATAATCCACAACAGAATGGGATTGCAGAAAGGAAGAATAGAACTATCATGGAAATTGCAAGAGATATGCTTCATGATCAAGATCTTCCTATGCATTTATGGGCAGAGGCTGCCAAAACAACGGTGTATGTACAAAAACCGTACTCCACATAGATTACTTGAGAACAAGATACTTGAAGAAGTATTTTCCGGAAAGAAACCAGAAGTCAACCATCTAAGAATATTCGGCTGTCCAGTGTACATACACATTCCAAAAGAGAAGAGGACAAAATTAGATCCTTCAAGAAAGAAGGGTATATTTGTGGGATACTCTGAAAGCTCAAAGGCTTACAGAATATACTTCCTAGGATTCAAGAAGATCGACATCAGCAGGGATGTAACATTTGATGAAGACTCAACTTACAAAAAATCTAGAAAGAAACCTGTTGAAGTCCTTGAAGAATCAGAAGCACCCAGAATTCATGACACAACCATGAATGAAGAAACTCAAGAAGAAGATTGAGAATTTGAAGAACCTCAAGAACCTATAGATCCACCTCAAGAGAAGAATCCTCACAAGAGGAAACCTGCTTGGGTATGAGAAGGTATATGAGGTGCAGAAAGATATGGGGCTCCAAAAGAGAATCACAGAGAAAGAAAGAGGACCAGATCCTACTTCGGATATGTAGCTTTATTATGTGATTTCATCGATAAAGAACCTTCCAATTATGAAGAAGTGACAGAACGAAAAGAATGGAAGGATTCTATGATCGAAGAGTATCAATCGATCATGAAGAATGAAGTTTGGGATATTGTCCCAAGACTAGAAGGCAAGTCTGTCGTAGCCTCCAAATGGATCTACAAGATCAAGCATGTTGCAGATGGTAGCATTGAAAAATATAAAGCAATATTTGTTGCTTGTGGTTTCTTCCAGAAAGAAGGAATAGATTATGAAGAAACTTTTGCACCTATAGCCAGATACACTTCCATCAGATCAATACTTTCTCTGGCTGCAGTGATGAAATGGAAGATACACCAAATGGATGTCAAGACTGCTTTCTTGAATGGTGTAGTGGAATAGTAAGTGTATGTAGAGCAGCGACTCGGTTTTGAGACACATGATAGGGAGTCTCATGTATGTAGATTGAAGAAATCCCTATATGGTTTGAAACAGGCACCCAAGACATGGTATGACAGAATTGACAGCTTTCTATCCAGTTTGGGCTTTACCAAGAGTAAAGCAGATTCCAACCTTTACTACAAGGTTGAAGATGGAAACCCAGTGATGCTCCTACCATAAGTAGATGATTTGTTTGTAACAGGTATGGATGGGTTGATTGCTGATACGAAGAGGAAGCTTGCTGCCGAGTTCGAAATGAAATACTTGGGTATGATGCATTATTTTCTAGGCATGGAGGTGGCAGAATGCAGATGGAATTTCCCTGGGACAAGGGAAATATACAGTAGAGATCCTGAAGAGGTTTGGGATGATGGACTGCAAGGCCATGACCCCACCTATGGCATCGAACCTAAATCTATTGAGTGATGCTTCATCAGAGACGGTTGATGCTACGATGTATCGTCAATTGATTGGGTCCTTGATGTAACTGACAAACACGAGACCAGATATTTGCTTTGCTATGAACACCTTGAGCCAGTTCTTGACAGATCCGAGACATGTTCACTTGATTGCTGGAAAGCATATTATGAGGTACCTAAAGGGTACAGTTGATTATGGGCTCAAGTATGAGGCGAGTCAGAAGATTAACCTGGAGGGTTATGTTGATTCAGATTGGGCAGGCAGTGCCATTGATAGGAAGAGCACTTTAGGGTGTTGCTTTAGTATAGGATTAGGTGTGATATCTTGGTTTAGTAGGAAGCAATCTTGTGTGGCACTGAGTACAGCAGAAGCAGAGTATGTCGCAGCTTGTTCAGCTAGTTGTGAGGCATTATGGCTAAGGAAGCTACTGTCTAATTTATTTGATCTCCAGTTGGATGCTACTTGTATATATTGTGACAAACAGAGTTGTGTGAAGTTGTCAGAGAACCTGATGTTCCATGAATAGTCGAAGCATATCGAGATCAAGTATCACTATATCAGGGATATGGTGCAGAGGGGAGAAGTGAAGCTCCAGTATGTTGCGACGGATGGACAGATAGCTGATGTGTTGATGAAGACATTGGACAGAGTAAAGTTTGAGTACTTCAGGGAGAAGCTTGGTGTTCTCTAGATTGAGGTTCCTTCCAAGGGGAAGTGACAAGTCCGTGAGAGATTCTGAAATGGTGAGAGGATTGGTTCCTTCCATGGTAAGATGTAAGGGCTAAGCCATTCTGTCATGGTGAGAGGATTGGTTCCTTCCATGTCAGATATGAGTGCTGAGTCATTCTGATATGACTATAGGATTGGTTCCTACATGATCAGGTATAAGGGCTATTACCATTCTTGGAATGGAGGTTCCTGGTCAGTTACCAGGAATACTTGGTCTAGGACCAAGGGCCTTTCTGATATGATTGTAAGATGTAGTCTTACATGATTAGATGTGAGCGGATGGCCATTCTGATGTGATTGAGGGATGTGTTCCCACTTGATCAGATATAAGGGATGTTGCCATTCTTTGAATGGAGATACCTGGTCAGTTACCAGGAAAGCTCAGTCTGGTACTGAGGGTCGTTCTGATATGACTGTGGGATGTGTTCTCACATGATCAGATTTGAGTGCATGGCCATTTTGATGTGATTGAGGGGTGTGTTCCCACTTGATTAAATATAAGGGCTGTAGCCATTCTCTAGGAGAATGGAGTCACCTGGTCAGTTACCAAGAACCCTCAGTCTGGGACTGAGTGCCCTTCTGACATGGTTAGAGGATTAAGTTCCTTCCATGGTCAGATGTAAGTGTTGTGCCTTTTCATAGATGGTAGTAGGTGTGTCCTACCATGCTGGTGATTGTAAGTGTTGTGCCTTTTCACAGATGGTAGTAGGTGTGTCCTACCATGCTGGTGATTGTAAGTGTTGTGCCTTTTCACAGATGGTAGTAGGTGTGTCCTACCATGCTGGTGATTGTAAGTGCTGATCCTTTCCACAGATGATAGTAGGTGTGTCCTATAATGCTGGTGGATGTGAGTGCTATGCCTTTCCACAGATGATAGTAGTTGTGTCCTATCATGCTGGTGGTTGTAAGTGTTGTGCCTTTCCACAGATGATAGTAGTTGTGTCCTATCATGCTAGTGGTTGTAAGTGCTGAGCCTTTTCACAGATGATAGTAGTTGTGTCCTATCATGCAGGTGAATGTGAGTTTTGGGACTTTCTGATGTGATTATAGGATTGGTTCCTACATGATCAGATGTGAGTGCTGGGCGTGCCTTTCTGACATGGTGTTGGATGTGTTCCTCTCATGGTTAAATGTAAGTGCTGGGCAGGCCATTCTGACTTTGTGTCAGATATAAGCACTGAATAATACGTACATGGAGGCTAGGCCTAAAACCAACATGAAAAGGGCTGGCTCTGTAGAACTTCCTATGATGAGAAGAATCATGAGATAGCACCTGTGATGATCCAATGATGATGATCCAGCAGTGATGATCCATATTGAGTGATGATCCAAATCCAATGATGATGTCCAGTAATGATCCAGATCGAGTGATGATCCAGATCTAGTGATGATGTCCAATGATGATCCAGATCTAGTGATGATTCAAATCGAGTGATGATCTAGATCCAGTGATGATGATCTAGATCGAGTGATGATCCTGATCCAAAGATGAAGATGAATTGAATATGATGAGGACTTGATGATGATCCAGATGATACAGAGAAGAAGACTTGTANCGAGAGAATACCTTCCTAGTTAAGAGGGAGTGTTGATGTAATTGTAACTTCAGAATGTATTCACTTGTATTTCTTATGTATTGTAACCCGATGTTTATTTAGGGATGTATTTGTAATGTTCTTGAGTCATGCCATGCCTTGATGTTCCTATTGAGAGGTTCTATAATATGAAAAATTCATGTCAAGTCATTGTGGATAACCCTCCTATTGGTCAAGGGTTAAAGTCCCCACAGTTCCGGGGCACTAGGGTTATTAGACCCACCTAGTGAATTTGTCCCTAGTTGGGTTTAGTCAAGTTAGAAATTAGTATAAATAGAGAGCTAGCCTCTCTATTTGTCACACACTCACTCACACTCAGTTGTAGCGCATAGCTGAGGAAGAAGACACTAGGGCAATGAAGAAAGAAGTTACTATTGTTGGGAGGTCATCTTACTATTTTGGGGTTTTACTTTTGGTGCTGATTCTATCTCTGAGGAAGTTGCGGGGTTTTCTCCATTTATGGTTTCCCCGAGGAAAAAAATTGTGTTAATTGTCTCATGTGTTTGATTGCTATGCTTGTTATTCTCTCAGTTAAAGATCCTAATATAATGCTAGATTAATGTTAAAAATATAACACCAATGAGTTTGAAATTTGTTGAGGTTGAATACATAATGCCAAGGTCCTTTGTGTCATTTACATACTTCAAAATTATCTTACATGCTTGCCAATGAGAGTATTTTTATGACTCTATGAATCTTGAGATTATACTTACTCCATACATAATATCTGGTCTTGTCGCAGTTAAATACATATGGTTACCAACTATCCATCATCATCCTTTCTCAATTTTAAACCTGTTATTACTTGTGTTAGGGCTACCTTGCAATTACACATATTGAATCTTTTTAAAACTGCACTTTCATACTTTGAATGTGATATAAATATACCACTTTTAGATTGATGGACTTCAATGCGCAGAAAAAAATTCATAAGCCCCAAATTAGTCATTTCAAATTCATTTTTCATTATTGTTATAAAATACTTTATGCCAAAATCACTAGTAAATATAAAATCATCTACATACATGCAGACAATTAACATGTTACCTTTCTCATTAACTTTGGTGTACAACGTTGGTGCACTTTCACTTCTATGAAATCTATTATGGGTGAGATAGGAATCAATGCGACTTCACCAAGCTCTAGGAGCTTGCTTCAAAACCATAGAGTGCCTTTTTCTGCATTTATAGTTTTTGTTCTTGTTCTGGAACTTCATAGCCTTGTGGCTATTCCACATACACTTCCTTCTTCAGATATCCATTTAAAAATTTTGATTTAACATCCATTTGATAAACATACCATTTGTTTTTTGTAGCAACGGCCATACCTGTTCTAACTATATACATGCATGCGACAGCTAAAAACATTTCAATGAATTCTATGCTGGGTTGTTGTGTGAACCCTCTTATGAACATTCTTGCTTTGTACTTCTGCACATTCCAATCAACATATTGCTTGGTCTTGTAAATCCATTTGACACTAATTACATCCTTATCATTTGGTACATATACCAACTCCCATGTTTGATTCTTCTCAATGCATTTTGTTTCTTTATCCATGGCTTAAGTCCACACTTCATCTTTGCCAACTTCCTCAGGTATTAGAGGATCATATATTTGAGAAAATAGTGTAAAAATAGAGAATGAATTTGGTGTACTAGTTTCATATATCTCATGCAGACTTCTTATATTTATTGGATATGTTGATGCCGACCTTGAAAAACTACTTGATGGAGTCTGCTGACTTTGTGGTGTGCTTGATAGCATAGCTTGGGCCGCGACTTGTGTCTATGTTCCTTGTGCTGAAACATGTCACAGTTTCCTGGGAGTTGATGATTCTACGACATTTTGACTTACATGTGGTGTTTGAACCACTTCCTCCACCATGTCATCATGCTTGACATTTGACACAATCTTGACATTTTTCTTAACGGTTCCATCCCATGATTCATTCTTGACATATTGAACATCACGATTGATGATTACTTTCCTTCCGATAGAATCATATAACTTGTATGATTTTCTTTCTTTAGAGTAACCAAAAAAAATACATGTTTGTCCCTTCATGTCTAGTTTCCTTCTCATCTCATATGGAACATGAGCATATGTGACACAACCAAAAAATTTTAAATTAGAAACACTGTGATTCATACCATTCCATGCTTCTTGATGGAATTTTTTCTTCACACTCTTTGTTGGACACCGGTTCATAATATATACAGTAGTTGTGATTGCTTCAACCCAATAATCATTTGGAAAATGTTTGGTTGCCATCATGCTGCCTACCATCTCCATAATGGTTTTGTTCTTTCTCTTAGCAGCATCATTCTGCTAAGGTGTATATTGAGCAGTGAATTGCTTGTGTATTCCATGGGTCTTGCAAAAATTTAGGAAGTCATTCAAGACATATTCAATTCCTTTGTCCGTCCTTAGGATTTTGATGGCATGTCAACTCTGGTTCTCCATGAGTGCCTTGAACTATTGAAAACATCCAAATGCATTAGAATAATGTTGTAGAAAATATACCCATGTTTATCTTGTGAAGTCATCAATAAAAGTAAGGAAATACTTGCAGCCTCCCATGGATGATGCCCGCATTGGGCTAGAAATATCAGAGTGCATAATCTCAAGTGGTGTGCATGCTCTATATGAATTTTGAATAGAAAAGTCTCTCTATGTTGCTTGCCAAAAATGCAGCCTTCATAAAATATATTTGGTTTGTCGATCAATGTCAATCCTTTCAACATATTCTTTGTGTTCAGTATCTTCATCCCACTAAAATTCAGATGTCCAAATATAAAGTGCCACAACCAGGACGTATCTTGAACCTCTTATTGAAACGTTACTTGAATTTCAGGGTCTTCCTTTTCTTCCTTGTTGTAGTGCTTTTTTTGTTATTTTCTTTTTGCTTTAAATGTAGCTCCTGTATTTTTATTTCCTTTTATGTCTAGAATTATCCTCAAAGGAAACAAGCGCTTGCTTGTCATTGGTACTTTTTCTATCAGCTTTGCTTGGACGCAAATCTTTAATCACACACTGATTGTCTTCCATGTAGACTTTCTAACCTTTTTGTATCAACTGTCCAATGCTCAAAAAATTGTGTTTCAGACCTTCAACATGATAAACATTAGGCATAATATTTCTCTCCCCCTGTTTCATTAGAATACCAACAACACATTTCCCAAAGCAATGAATTGGACATTATTTACAAGTGTGACATCATTTTGAACTATTTTATCTAGACTGGAAAACAAATTTACATTACCAGTCATATGATTGTTGTGGCCTAAATCTAAATACCATATGTCACATGGAATTTCTTGGAAAACATTGCATTCAATTGGGGATTTGCATGCCAACAAAATTGTGCTCGACGAAGTGCTCATGTTTCTCAACTAGTTTTGTCTTTTCCTTCCTTGGCCATACTTCTTCTTCCTACATTCATATGCATAATAACCAAATTTCTTGCAGTAATAACATTGCATTTTTTACTTATCAAACATGTGACCACTTGGATGACTGGAGTTCTGATATTGTCCTCTACTAGTGACATTCATGGGATCTCTGTTGCATCCTCCTCTACAAAACTACTTCCTATTCCTCTAGAATTATATCTCCCCCTATATTTTCCACAACTTATAGATGATTGTGATAAAAATGCACCTTCTAATGATGTATTTGATCTACTTATTCTATGTTCATGATTGATGAGTGAGGTTTTTAACTCATAAATGGTAAACTGAGACACATATTTGTTTTCTTCCAAGGTCACAACCAAGGATTCAAATCTTGGGGGAATACTTCTAAGAATTTTTTCAAGAATCCTTTTGTTTTCTATATTTTCTCCATGATATTTTAGTTTATTTATCACACCAATGACTCTAGTGTAGAATAATTCAACAGACTTTGTATCTTTCATTGGTAGAGATTCAATCTCTCTTCTAAGAATCTATAATCTATAAATGTTTACCTTGTCCATGCCTTGATAGGTGGTTTCCAATGTATCCCATGCTTGGTTAGTTGTCTTTGTGGTTGCTAATCTTGGGAGTATTCTTTCATGCACTGCTTGGTGTATGTAGAACAAAGCCTTTCCATCTTTCTTCCTTTGTTCCCTTATGGCATCCTTCTCTTCTTGTGTGAGATTTTTATATGCCTCCTGATATGTTGGTTCCGCATAGATATTTTGGACTATTTCCCATACATATTGACCTTTGAACAAATCCTTCATTGTTAGAGACCAATACTCATAATTATTTCCTGAGAAAATTGGAGTTTGTAAACTCAACACACGTCTACTAGAAGTGGAAGCCATATATTTAAAAACAAGGTTTATTTCCTAAACCTTCTCTGATACCAATTATTGGAAGGGGAATATCTTTAAGATAGATTTGATACCAAATATTCGATATACTACTGCGACAGTCAACTTGAGTTACTGTGAAATAAGAAATATTATTATCTTTAATTTTGGTGATGCAACCCATTGCCTTTGGGAAACCCAATATTTTACTTCGATGGGTTAACTTCGAACAAAATAATTTAGACCGAAATTTAGTGTGACAAGGTTTTACTACAATGATGATTTACTGCAACAGACTACATTGTGATAGACAAGTCTGCGACATACCATAGTGCAACATGAATCAATGTTCCCTTTTGGTGGACACTCCTTTTATGAAATTTTACCCACTTGACTTTGACAGGTTTTTACCACGATAGAATTTATCCGCGACCAATTTTTTGTTGTGACCAACTCTTGGTAGTGAAAAACTCCCACTTCAACATGACCACTTTAAGAGAAACTTTATAACAGGAGATTTATTTTTCTATTGACTTATAATATGGAAAACACTTTTCACCAACTCGTAACTTGGGATAAACCTAGACACACCTATATTGCGACAGGTTCACAATATCGTATAACCAAAATATTTAAGTAATACTTGTGTCAAGCACTCTGCGGTTAAAACTCAAACTTTTACATGGTGAAATACTTGTGGATTATTTGTGTCTTTCATAAATGGTAAATGTAAACAACATTCACACAAGTAATTCTGGAGAAGATGTGCGGAATAAATAAGACATGCATTTAACCATAAAATATGGAATTATATATCATGGAGACACAACAAAAGAACTACAAATGCAATTACAAACTTGGAAATTTACAAGGTTGTTTCACCTCACTCTCCAAACACACGACCTTGAGCTCTCAAACTCTTCTCAAAGTTTTTATTCCTCTCGTTTTCTTCTTCTTCTCTCTCTACTGCTTCACACACACCCTCTCTATTTTTCATTCTTATTCTTCTTCATATACAAAGATTAAAATTTGCTTCTCTTGGAAGCTACCAACTAACATTAAAGACCGTGATAAATTTCTACCTAGAAACTTAACTTCAGAAATTCAATTTGACTGCTTAAATATGGAGAGATGTGAACTCTTCATCCTGACATATTGCTTGACAACAATTTACTTGTACAAACTTTGACTGAGTCGACAGAGATGTGATGTAGATCCACAAGTAATTAATATTTCTAACTTATTTGTTAGCTGACAAGAATTAAATTATTCAAAGATGGGTATGTTGATTAATTTCCTGGTTTCTTCAAAACATTTCCTTAGTTTTATATTTGAATCCCCATCCAATTTCATTCTATTATTACTAATTAAATGACTGTTTTCATGAGGATATTTCTATTATTACTAATTACATGACTTCCCTCAAGAGGATATATGGCGTTAAGTTCTTCTATTTGAGAGTTTATTATTTAAAGAAGAGACCACCTATTTTCAGAAAAGTAGGACTTCTAATTTTAGGGGTTTCATTGCTATTTTTAGAAACAACATGTGGATTTTTGGGGAAACTAAGGCTATTTAACCTATGACTATTTAGGATCACATGTAATAATCCCTACCACAAGGGGGAAGGTAAGTGTACATGTTGCAGTCTATGAATATAGGAACCACATTAATAATAATGAGAGCTTGGAAAGGCGACTCTCATAAGCTCTTGTGGAACTAAGTTCATATGAGAAACACCTTTGTAAACAAATAAGATTTGTATCCTGTAAAATGAGCTCACATCTCATAAATTACAATGGTTGGCATGTGGGAATATAATAAACCCACTTCATAACTCAGAATAAAATATTTAATGAATTTTGATTAATTTCCTACCCACTAGCCTAGATAGTTGGTATCCACTTGCACTACATAGTCAACACTTGCAATATATACCCCATGAATGCTTTAATCCCAATTCTAGGTTGATCTTGTCTAATTTATTGACTGCGAGAATTAGTAACTGTGCTTTCCTGCAGATTCTACTTTATTCTGCTTTTATCTAGCTTTTTTGTGGATAAGGTAAAGCTAGTAAACTAGGAAATTGCTATCTTTTGTTTCCAACCCATCCTTGATTATTTTCTCTCCATTTTCCAGGACTAGCATGTTTTTCCATCACTCTTGACAACTCACTCATTATTTTTCTAATTCGTGAGGTCCTTGACTAATTTGGGAAGTGCTTTATCCACCTTGTTGATGTAATTGTAACTTCGGAATGTATCCACTTGTATATCTTATGTATTGTACCCCAATGTTTATTCCGGGAAGTGTTTGTAATGTAATTAGGGCACCCAAAATTCATGACACAACCATGAACAAATAAATTCAAGAAGAAGATCAAGAATTAGAAGAACCTCCAGAAAATGTAGATCCACCTCAGGAGAAGAATCCTCACAAGAGGAAACTTGATTGGGTACGAGAAGCTATCCAAGGTGTAGAAAGGTATGGGGCTCTAGAAGAGAATCACAGAGAAAGAAAGAGGACTAGGTCCTGCTCCAAGTATATAGCCTTATTATGTGATTTCATTGATAAAGAACCTTCCAACTATGAAGAAGCGATAGAAAGGAAATAATGGAAGGATGCCATGATTGAAGAGTATCAATCGATCATGAAGAATGATGTTTGGGATGTTGTCCCAAGACCAGAAGGGAAGTCTGTTGTAACTTCCAAATGGATCTACAAGACCAAACATGCTGCAGATGGTAGCATAGAGAAATATAAAGCAAGATTCATGGCTCGTGGCTTCTCAAAGAAAGAAGGAATAGATTATGAAGAAACTTTTGCACCTATAGCCAGATACACTTCCATCAGATCAGTACTTGCTCTGGCTACAGTGATGAAATGGAAGATACACCAAATGGATGTCAAGATTGTCTTCTTGAATGGTGTAGTGAAAGAAGAAGTGTATGCAAAGAAGCCACTCGATTTTGAGACACATGACAGGGAATCTCATGTGTGTAGATTGAAGAAATCCCTGTACGGTTTGAAATAGGCACCTAGGACATGGTACGACAGAATTGATGGCTTTCTATTTAGTTTGGGCTTTACCAAAAGTAAAGCAGATTCCAACCTTTACTACAAGGTTGAATATGGCAACCCAGTGATACTCCTACTGTATGTAGATGATCTTTTTGTAACAGGTATGGATGGGTTGATTGCTTATACGAAGAGGAAGCTTGATTTCGAGTTCAAAATGAAGGACTTGGGTATGATGCACTATTTTCTAGGCATGAAGGTTTGGCACAATGTAGATGGAATCTCCCTCAGACAAGGGAAGTATGTAGTATAGATCCTGAAGAGATTCAGGATGATGGACTACAAGGCCATGACCACACCTATGGCATCGAACCTGAAGCTATTGAGTGATGCTTCATCAGAAGCGGTTGATGCTACGATGTATCGTCAGACGATTGGGTCTTGATGTACTTGATGAACATGAGACCATATATTTTCTTTGTTGTGAACACCTTGAGCCAGTTCCTAACAGATCCAATACATGTTCACTTGATTGCTGCAAAGCATACTCTGAGGTACCTGAGGGGTATAGTTGATTATGGGCTCAAGTATGAGGTGAATCAGAAGATTAACCTAGAGGGTTATGTTGATTCAAATTTGGTAGGCAGTTCCATTGATAGGAAGAGCACTTCAGGGTGTTGCTTTAGTTTTGGATCAGGTGTGATCTCTTGGTTTAGCAGGAAGTAATCCTGTGTGGCACTGAGTAGAGCTGAAGTAGAGTATGTCATAGCTTGTTCAGCTAGTTGCGAGGCTGTGTGGCTGAGGAAGATACTGTCTGATTTATTTGATCTCGAGTTGGATGCTACTTGTATATATTGCAACAAACAAAGTTGTGTGAATTTGTTGGAGAACCCGGTGTTCCATGACAAGTCGAAGCATATCGAGATAAAGTATCACTATATTAGGGACATGGTCTAGAGAGAAGCAGTGAAGCTCTAGTATGTTGCAATGAACGGACAAATAGCTGATGTGTTGACTAAGCCATTAGCTAGAGTGAAGTTTGAGTACTTTAGGGAGAATCTTGGTGTTCTCCAGATCGACATTCCCTGCAAGGGGAAGTGATGAGTCCGTGAGTCATTTTGACATGGTGAGAGGATTGGTTCCTTCCATGGTCAGATGTAAGGGCCGAGCCATTCTGTCATGATGAGAGGATTGGTTCCTTGCATGTCAGATATGAGTGCTGAGCCATTCTGATGTGACTATAGGACTGGTTCCTACATGATCAAATATAAGTGTTGAATTCCATTCTTGGAATGGAGGCACCTGGTCAGTTACTAGGAATATTCAATCTGGGACCGAGGGACAATTTGATGTGACTGTAGGATTGGTTCCTACATGATCAAATATAAGTGCAGAGCCATTCTTATGTGACTGTAGGATTAGTTCTTACATGATCAGATATAAGTGCAAAGCCCTTTTGACATGTTGGATTGGTTCCTCACATGGTCAGATGTAAGTGCAGATCCCTTTCGACATGTAGGTAGGACTTGTTCCTCGCATGGTCGAATGTAAGTGCTGGGCCTTTCCTGACATATATGACTAGATTGGTTCCTCTCATGGTCAGATGTGAGTGCTAGGCCTTTCTAACATAGATGACTAGATTGGTTCCTCTCATGGTTATATGTGAGTGATGGGTGTGCCTTTCTGACATGGTGTTGGATGTGTTCCTCTCATGGTCAGATGTAAGTGTTGGGTGGGCCATTCTGACTTAGGGTCAGATATAAGTGCTGAAAAAGACCTACATGGAGGCTAGGCCTACAACCAGCATGAAAAAGAGCTAGCTCTGTAGAACTTCCTGTGACGAGAAGAATCAAGAGATAGCACCTGTGATGATGATCCAGCAGAGATGTTCCAGAACCAGAGATGATCCAGATCCAATGATGATGATACAGATCGAGTGATGATCCGGATCCAAATGAAGATGACGAGGAATCAATGATGATCCAGATGATACAGAGACGAAGACTTGCGTTGATAAATTGTGTCAAGAGAATACCTTGCTAGTTAAGAGGGAGTGTTGATGTAATTGTAACTTTGGAATGTATTCACTTCTATATCTTATGTATTGTACCCCGATGTTTATTCCGGGAAGTGTTTGTAATGTAATTGAGTCATGTCATGCCCCGATGTTCTGATCGGGAGTTTCTATAATTTAAACAAGTCATGTCAAGTAATTGTGGGTAACCCTCCTATTGTTCAAGGGTCAAATTCCCTGCAGTTGCAGGGCTCTAGGGTTATTAGACTCTCCTAGTGAAGTCGACCCTAGTGAGTTATTGTCAAGTCGGGAATTAGTATAAATAGAGAGTGAGGCTCTCTATTTATCACACACTCACTCACACTCATTTGTAGCTCATAGCTGAGGGAGAATAAGTTGCCGGGGCTAGAAAGAAAGAGGCTACTGCTGTCGGGAGACCATCTTACTATTTTGGGGTTTTACTTTTGGTGCTGATTCTATCTTTGAGGAAGTTGCGGGGTTTTCTCCATTTATGGTTTCCCTGAGGAAAAAAATTGTTTTCATTGTCTATTGTTTTTTATTGTTGTTCTTTTTATTCTCTCAGTTAAAGATCATAATATAATTCTAGCTTGAATGATAAAAATCTAACACACATATGGGGGTTTATCATATTTAGTAAGTCTATCTTTCTGAGCTTGATGAGTTGTCTCCAATACAACTCGATTTTACCTATGAGGGATGTACTATTTATGTACACTATTATTCATCATTATTCAATAGAAGGATACACTCCAATATTCATCTACTCATTCATGTGATTTAGTCTCTTTTCTTCTCTCTATTTTTCCTGTGTATGCTTGTGAGAATTATCTTAGTAGCAAGATATATTTCTAGTGATTCTTCTTAGCATATTTTATCATATCATTGGAGTTGATATTTCTACATGGTATCAGATCCCAAGGCTTCTCAATTTATATATAGTTAAGGAGACATCCAATATCCTATCCCTCTCTGAAGAAGAGCTTGATCTAAGCTTACAAGATTTTCTCCTTGTTTTGTTTTTGCAGGTTGCAGAGAGTTTATTCTTGAGAGAATCAAGTCAACAGTATAGATTCTTCTTCAGATATGATCTTGAATCCCTTCAACTATCATGAATGGAAATCCAAAATTGGCATTCTATTACGCAGTAAGGGACCATACAAAGTTACTCTAGCTTTGGAGAATGAGCCCAATGTTATGATTGAGAAAGATAAGTGGCATAATAGGTTGGATGAAGCCTATGGATTGATTTTTATCTCTATTTATCCTGATATACTATTTCATCTAGATAGGTTGACCACTCCAAACTAGGTACGGAACAACATTGCTTCTCTCGTTGGAGTTCAATATGAGTTCAGAGCACGTCAGTTGGAGATTGAGTTATTCTCAATGACTCCAAGCAGTTTGATTCTATTGAGGGGTTCGTTAACAAATTTAAGTCACATGTTTAAATGATCAAACATTGTGGGATTGAGAAGAAATATTTTTCAATTAATCCTTTCCATTATTTATAAATTAGTTCCTGAATACTCAGATTTTGTGTCTACTTTTCATGCTACTAGGCTTGATGTTTCTAATTGGAAAATGCCTCCTTTGTATAATTTCTTTGATTCACTAAAAAAGGAGCAAGAAAAATTGATCCATATGGGTGCTATTAAATATTAAAAGGGAAAGTATCATGCTCTCATATTTAAAGGAAGAAATAATACCAAACCCAAAGAAAAGAAAATTGTGAAAGAGAAGAAGCTAAAGTCAGAAATTGAAGATGAAAGTTTGAAACCTACTGATGAATATTCAATGAAGAAGGTTAAAAAGAAATAGAACACATCCAAGTGTTATTATTGAAAAAATGGATTTCATCCAGAGAAGAAATGTTTCAAGCATAAGATGGACATCATGTCTCATCTTCTTGAGGAGCACAACATTGAAGTTCCACATGAGCTAGAGAAGCCTACTGATTCCTCATAACACTGTCATAGTGTGCAGTTCCAAGGTGATATTAAATATGCCTTGAGTGCCTGAGTAAAATAATTTTCTCATGTCTCTGATATAGATCCATTTTCTAATATATCAGATTCATAAATATCATATCCTTTATTTTATAATCCACCTATCGATCTCCTAAATTCATTCCTCAATAATTTTGTTTTTCATTAGATACTGACTTGTCTTTAAGCATCTCTTCCTCACTCCATAATTCTGATTTAGAAGAATTTTTGCAGGATGATATACATGTAATGGTATCATTCATACCACCATTCATACCATCTACCATACCTCTAAATAATCCTAAGACTATACAAATCACAATTTCACTAGTTGATTCCTCATTGGTCTCTTATGCAGTGCTACTTATATTGCATGGTTTGAAGTCTTGATTATATTTTATTTGTTTGTTATCCATGAACTTCATCATATTTGTACCGATATTACACATGTTTGGATATTTTATAAACACTTATATTTCAGGTCTCAAGTCCATTCATCATTCTGATTTTGACACTCATCAGTTTTCCCCAGTTGCTCATACTTTTCCTAGTCTAGCCCTATGTCCTCATGGAGTCACTAAATACTTTGTATTTGTTGTTCCATATGATAATATTTCTGATATATCATAGTATTTTCAACATCATAT
This sequence comes from Pseudotsuga menziesii, assembly GCA_001517045.1. NCBI lineage: Eukaryota > Viridiplantae > Streptophyta > Pinopsida > Pinales > Pinaceae > Pseudotsuga > Pseudotsuga menziesii. Next base: position 330,653 of record LPNX010153453.1, on the reverse strand, counting down.
AAGATCTGTGAAGGTGCTACATCATATTTGAAGAATGACATGTGATTCACATCACAATTTTGCATCTATTTAGGAATTGGTTGTGTAACAAATTGTCTTAATTTTTGTACTCTTTGGGAAGGAGTATGCATAAATATCTTTTCCATTTCATATTTTTTTTGCAGATAAGAGTTTTTTAGAAGGAATAAGCATTCATATAATTCTCATACTTCATCAGTTGATGAGACACTCGGGGTCTCTCCTCTCTTTTCTTGCAGATTCTACACTCTAGCGCATGATCATGGAGTTCATGATTTCTTGATGAAGTACTTCACCAAGAATAGGTTCATTTAGTTCATTCAAGTGAATATCAATACCTAATGAAGACATATTATTTCACATTTTGTGCCTTGTCCTTTCAAGAGGGAGGATTTTCCCCACGTGTTTTTTCCTCTTTCCTCACTTTTCTGGACATGAATAATTGTAAAGGGTGACCATAGCCTTATTTCTAGGCCCTATATACACCTATATATCATCATAAATTCAGACTTAAAGGGGGTGTGGGAATATAATAAACCCACTTCATAACTTAGGATAAAATATTTAATAAGTTGGCACCCACTTGCACTACATCGTCAACACTTGCCATATATACCCAAGGAAGAATTTAATCCTGATTCTGGGTTGATCCTATCTACTTTATTGACCACCAAAATTAGTAACTGTGCTTTCCTACATATTATGCCTTATTTTTCTTTTATCCATCTTTTCTGTGGATAAGGTAAATCTAGTCAACTAGAAAACTACTATCTTTTGTTTCCAGCCCATCCTCCATAATTTTCTCTCCATTTTCTAGGATCAGCATATATTTCCATCACTCTTGATAACTCACTCATGCTTTTTCTAATTTGTGAGTTCCTTTACTGATTTGGGAAGTTCTTTAGCCACATATGGGGGCTTTTCATATTTAGTAAGTATATCTTTCTAAGCTTGATGAGTTGTATCCAATACAACTCTATATTACCTATGATGGATGTACTATTTATGTACACTATTATTCATCATTATTAAATGGAAGGATACACTCTAATATTCATCTCTTCATCCATGTGATTCGATCTCTCTTCTTCTCTCTATTTTTCCTGTGCATGCTTGTGAGAATTATCTTAGTAGCAAGATCTATTTCTAGTGTTTCTTATTAGCATATTTTCTCATAGCATTGGAGCTACTATTTCTACATGGTATAAGAGAAGAAGGTTTCTCAAGTTATGTATATTTTAGGATTGCATACACTCTCCTATCCCTCTCTGAAGAAGAGCTTGATCTAAGCTAACAAGATTTTCTCCTAGTTTTTTTTTTGGAGGTTACAGAGAGTTTCTTCTTGAGCGCATCAACTCAGCAATATGGTCAGATATGGTTTTGACTCCCTTCAAATATCGTGAATGGAAATCCAAAATTGGCATTCTATTGTGCAATAAGGAACTATACAAAGTTACTCTAGCTTTGGAGAATGAGCCCAATGCTGTGATTGAGAAAGTTAAGTGACATAATAGATTGGATGAAGCCTATGGATTTGTTTTACTCTCTATTTCTACTAATATACTCTTTCATATATATATTTTTACCACTCCAAACCAAGTATAGACCAAACTGGAGTCTCTCTTTGGAGTTCAAGATGAGTTAAGAGTGCATTAGTTGGAGATTGAGTTATTATCAATAAGTCCAAGTAGTTTCGATTCTATTGAGGGTTTCTTCACCAAATTCAAGTCACTTGTTCCACTGTTCAAACATTGTGGTATTGAGAAGAAATAATATCAATTAATCATTTCCATTCTTTCTAAATTGGGTCCTGAATACTCAGTTTTTGTGTCTACTTTTCATGCTACTAGGCTTGATGTTTCTAATTAGAAGATTCCTTCTTTGTGTAATTCCTTTGGTTCACTAACAAAGGAGAAAAACAAATTGATCCAGATGGGTGCTATTAAATATTCCAATGGCAAGGATCATGCTCTCATATTTCAAGGATGCAAGAATACAAAATCCAAAGAAAAGAAAATTGTGAAAGAGAAGAAACCAAAGTTAGAAATTGAAGATGAAAGTTCGAAGCCTACTGATGAAGATTCAGTGAAGAAGGTTAAGAAGAAAGGGAACACATCCAAGTGTTCTTATTATAGAAATGGATTTTATCTAGTGAATAAATTTTTCAAGAAGAATATGGAAATCATGTCTCAGCTTCTTGACAAGCACAACATCGAATTTCTAGATGAGCTAGGAAAGCCTGTTGATTCCTCCGAACACTGTCATAGTGCGCAATTGCAAGGTGATACAAACTATGACTTGAGTGCCAGATTAAAATAATTTTCTAATGTATCTGATATATATTCATTTTTTGATACATCATAATCAGAAATATCATATCCTTTCTTTGATAATCCACCTATCAGTATCCTAAATTCATCTCTCAATAATTGTGATTTTTCACTAGATACTGACTTGTCTTTAAGCATCTCTTCCTTACTCCATAATTATGATTTATAAGCATGTTTTAAGGCTAATATAGATGTAATGACATCATTCATACCACCATTCATACTATCTAGTATACCTCTTAAAATTCCTAATACTATACAAATCCCAATTTCACTAGTGGATTCCTCATTGGTCTCTTATGCAGTGTTACTTATATTGCATGGTTTGAAATATTGCTCATCTTTCATTGGTTGGTTATCCATGACCTTAGTAATATTTGGAATGATATTACACATGTTTGGATATGTTCTAAACACTTATAGTTCAGACCTCAATTCCATTAATCATTCATATTTTTACACTCGTCAGTTTTCCCCAGTTGCTAATACTTTTCCTAGTCTAGCCCTATATCCCCATGGAGTCATTGATGAATTTGTATTTTCTGTTCCATATGCTAATGTTTCTGATATATAAGAGTATTTTCAGCCTCATATCATATCTATAAAGGTTCTATATTATATTGGAATAATGACATGTGATTCACATCACAATTTTGTAGCTATTCAGGGAATTGATTGTGTAACAATTGTCTTAATTTTTCTACTCTTTGGGAAGGAGTATGCACATATCTATTTTCCATTTCAGATTTTGTTTGCATATCATATTTTTTGAGTAGCAAGAAACATTCATATTATTCTCCTACTTCATTAGTTGATGAGATACCAGGAATCTCTCCTCTTCTTTCTTACAGATTCCACACTCTAGCGCATGATCACGGAGTTCATGATTTATTCATCAAGTATTTCACTAAGAAGGAGTTCATTAAACTCATTTAAGTGAAGATAAATACCTAATGAATACATGTTATTTCAAATTTTGTTCCTTGTTTTTTCTTGAGGGAGGATTTTCCCATGTGGTTTTGCCTCTTTCCTCACTTTTCTGGACATGAATAATTGTAAAGGGTGGGTCATCATAAAGTAAGACTTAAAGCGAGGTGTAGTAATATTATAAACCCACTTCATAACTTAGGCTAAAATATTTAATTAATTTGATTAATTTCCTACCCACTAACCTAGATAGTTGGAATCCATTTGCACTACATAGTCAACACTTTCCATATATACCCCAAGAACACTTAAATCCTGATTCTGGGTTGATAATGTCTACTTTATTGACTTCCAAAATTGGTAACTACGCTTTCCTGCATATTCTTCCTTATTATTCTTTTATCCAACTTTTTTGTGGATAAGGTAAAGCTAGTCAACTAGGAAACTATTATCTTTTGTTTCCAAACCATCCTCCATGTTTTTCTCTCCATTTTCCAAGATTAGTATGTTTTCCCATCACTCATGACAACTCACTCATGGTTTTTCTAATTCACGAGGTCCTTGACTGATTTGGGAAGTGCGTTAGCCACCTATGTGGGTTTATCATATTTAGTGATTCTATCTTTATGAGCTTGATGACTTGTCTCCAATACAACTCGATTTTACTTATGATGGATGTAATATTTATGTACATTATTATTCATCATTATTCAATGGAAGGATACACTCCAACACTCATCTCTTCATTCATGTGATTCAGTCTCTTTTTTTCTCTTTATTTTTTGTGTGTATGCTTATGAATTATCCTAGTAGCAAGATCTATTTCCAGTGTTGCTTCTTAGCATATTTGCTCATAGCATTGGAGTTACTATTTCTACATGTTTTTATTTGCATGTTGATGGTGGTTTTCATGGTTATTTTATATTACAAATGCAGAGGGATTTTAGCCCGTTTTGATTTTCAATTTTGAGGAGTCCGAGTCTGTAAAATGTTGAAGTGTTATGGACGCATATTCATTTCTTGCACGGGTTGTTAAGGTGTGTTATAGATGAGCATTTTGCCGTTCATACCACCCATGGGACTCAGGATGGTTTTTCTCGAAGACAGTTGTTGCGTAGGGTTTATATTTTAAGGTTGAAGGTTGTGTTGAGATCCAGCGTTAGAATAAGTATGATAAGTACCTATGTGAGAAGAAGGGTTTTTTAGTCGATTCAGTTTTTGAGATAGTGGAGCTTAGGAATTTTTGTTTTAAGGAAACAGTTTGGGAGGTTTTTTCTTGTTAAATATTTCATTCATAAAGACTGTGTTTAACCTATTTTAAACAGCATGCATGTCGAGGAGGTAAATAAACTGGTATGTTTTCTTGTGTATTGCTATAAGCACTTGCTAAGAGCTCATTTAGCCTAAAATATGTTGCTTGACTGTGACAGGTTGATTTCTATAACAGCAACATGTCAAAGAGATAGAAGAAAGAAGCTCATATTGCTGAAGGAGAGCCTGAAGTAGAAATAATCACCAAAGTAGAGTTCATATATGAAGATACCAAAGCCACTACTGGAGTTGAACCAGACTAAAAGTGGGGAGAAATCTATAGAATGATCTCAAACTAGAATGTACCTGATGCTGGGTTTGAAGAACTGATGATCTATGCTAACATTGAGAAGTCAGCCTTGATCAAAGTAGCTACAAGGCTTGAATTATTTCCCTGTTCAGAAGTAATAGGCTGGATTCTGCCCAGGGCAGATATGACGACAATGATTCTAGAAAACACTACAAAGCAAGGCTATGCTGCATATAGCCTTGCATATGTCTCCGTGGCATATCATCTACCCACACCACATGTCTATTTGACAAAAAGTTGGTTGAAGGAGATAGCTATGGACCTGGTAGAAACTGTAAAGAGAATGATGATACTAGGAAATAATTTTTGAACTAGACCTTCTGGAGAATATGACACCTCTACTCTCCGTGCTCCCTATAGGTTTATTGCATTGATTCTCAACAGGATTTTTGGCAGAGCACATGGGAATAGTTTCAAGATAGGTTGGATACCGGTTATCTTTTTCATGGCTACACAAGGAAACATCTTCAACTGGGCCAATATAGTGTCTAACAACCTTTCTGCATGTATATCAGTAGCCTTAGGAGGAGTACCTCAGAAGAAATCCAAATTTTATATGAGCTCTATCCTAATTGATTGCATATTGTGCACCCAGGATTTTCCTGCTTTGAGATGTAACTGGGAGAAGGACAAAACCCCAATATACGCAGCCTATAAATTGTTGTGGGCACATAAGTATCACGGTCACTTATAGGGAAATTTGTGAGCATTTCATTATGCCTTTATATACCTTAATTTTTTTTACTGAATGTAATTACATGTATGAAGAGGCATTTAAAGTAATACAAGAGTTTGGGGATTATTATTTAACGGAGGATGGATTATATGTAAGGATGTATGGGGGCTCTAGAGCTCCTTCTCTACTCCTGAAGTATGCCACATATTATGTACTCCATAAAGAGGTAGTCAGACAGCTGTACATTGATGCAGTAGGCAATTTTTTGTTTGAACATAAGAAGGAAACGTACCCTACAATACCTTTCTTACTTGGAAGCTATAAGTTTTCAAGGGTAAAGCAGGCAGCAAAATTTGTTAAAGAGCTAGAATATTTTCTCATTGGAGAAATGAATTTTCATAGAAATGACTCCCATAACAAAGTAGCTGACTACTGCAAAGAAGCAGGAATCCATTTTGAGTATACTAAATTTTGGGACAAAGATGAGGAGACATTCCACAATGCAAAGAACATAACAGCCCTTAAGAAAATATTCAAGCAAAAAATAACAACTATGGGTGGAAAAGGAAAGACTTCAAAAAAGGTTAAGAAGTTAGAAGAAGAAGAGGCCAAGAAAAGAGAAGAAGATGCTAGAAGATTAGCACATGAAGTAGAAAATTGGTTAAGAATTGAAGAGGAAGAAAAGAAGCGAGCTGTTGAAGAAGCAACTAGAAAGGAAGAAGAAGAAAGGAAAATACAAGAAGAAGTTGAAATAAAGAAGAAACAAAAAGAAAGTGAGGGCTTGAGATTAACAGAATCCCAAAAGGATCAGCAGGTGCTGTAGTGCAAGTTGATGCACAAGGAATACAAGACCAAATAAAACAAGAACAAGGACAATCTGATCCTGATCCCTTGGAACCTGCTGTATCTTCTAGCAGCATATTAGGAAAGGCTTCAATTTCATAAATAAATTTGATCCCTTTCATGCCTATTGAAGGGGAGGAGGTTCCTGATTTTAATACCATTTTTTATGACAAAGAAAAGAAAAGAATCGCTAAAAGAACTGAGAAGAAGGTAGATACTGGGGGACAACCAGGAAAAATGGTGACAGACAAGACATTGGTACATGGTATGCATAGAGATCCACCTCTAGCAAGAGATGGGGTAGCTTTAACCTTAGCAACTAAAGACAATGTGGACATGCTTATGACTGATCTGGAGCAGTCACGGAAGAATGCAGCCCAACAGAAGGAAAACTTAGAGAAGGAAAGAGATGAGAGCCAAAAGCTAAAGAGAAAATATGAAGATATGATAGGTGAAGTTGAGAGTTCAAGAACAGAATGCCAAAATATGCAAGCATATAAGAATGATCTAGCAATATCTCCAGAGAACACAGAGAAGAGTCCTCAAGTTACCTTAGCTGAATTACAAAACCTACAGCTGGAGCATAAGATGTTAGAGAATAAAAAGGATAATCTTCAGTTCTCATATGGAAATTTAAGTGAAGAAAAGAACAAGTTGGAGAGCAGGGTTACTGAGCTAGAAATGGAGAAGGCTACTGCAAAAGAAAAGGAGAAGCAGTATTAGATGCTGGTAGCAGCCTTAGAAGAGCAACAAAATTCATTAACCACATCACTTAAGGATGCTATGGAGCAGAAAACCGACATCCAATATTTGAAAGAGCATGTTCTGACTCAAAGAAAAAGGATCCATCAAATACAAATACAGATAGAAGATGAAAGGTGCAAAATTTTGCAAATAGACACCAAGCTATAAGAAATTGTATATACCACTTCATATTTCCTGGATAGGTCTCAAGATATATTGGAGATTCTAAAAGGAAGAATGGTCTGGATAGAGACCAATAAGGAATCTCTCGTAGACCTAGTCATAAAAGATCAGCAAATTTTAAAGCAGGAATATGAATTACTAGAATTTGTAATTAATGTAGCAGAGGAGTTCAAGAAACCAGTGAAAAAGGAAAAGACAACTTGTGCTGAATTTTGCAGGAGAGTGCTCTCCACATACAATCGATGTTAGACATCTGCAGAAAAGAGATTGGATGTGCTACCTGAGCATGAATTGTTTCTAAAACATTTGCAGGATAGGTACAAAGAAGATGAGCAAGAAATACAGCAAGTCAAGGACCTAGATGAATGGATATTGAAAAATGCAGTGGCACATGCAACTGTGAGCATACATTTATTAGAAGACCACCTGCGCCTAAGTCCTACTAGGATTGAGGGGGTAAAGACCCAAGCTACCAAATACAAAATTAACATTCAATTTCTTGAGCCTTCTGGGTTTGAAGGCATAGCAGCAGATGCTCATGCATGGAAGAAGTTCAGCAACGAGCAAGCTGGCCCTTCCTCATAAAATGTTTTGGAAATATTGATTTAAAATGTAATATATTGTACTAATTTTGTGCATAAGCTACAGGAAAAAATTGGAAATGAAAGGTTGGGGAAGCTCAAGAGACAATGAGGGGCATCCCGAGAGTTTTGTTTTTTGTATAAGTATAGGAAATTTTTATATAGGAGGGGACCTTTTTTCTAAACGACCTTGAGAAAGTATTGTAAGAAGAACTAATTCATTTTACAATAAAGAGTTATATGTTTCTAGTGGAGAAAGTTCTATGGATTTTCAAATGTTTGTGATGGGATAGTTGAATATGAACTATTTCTTTTTTCAACTTGTTTCCATAAACTGTGAGATCGTTCTAACCTATTGAATTCTTTCATGTTATGAATGTGCTCGTGTTTATTTTGTGAAATTTCCACATTGAGTAATGAATGTTTAAATTGACCATAAGCTATCTTGTTGTTTATCTTTCTATTAATATTCATGTGTTTAGAAACGTTAACAACTATCTGTGATTTTCTTTATGCATGCAATACGATACATTACTCACCATTAATGATAGTTTTCTCCCTAGGGATAGGTTAGTGACTCTTAGTTAGTTTCTTTTTGTTTGTGATTTATAAGCGAGAGAGGTAAGACGAGAGGTAAGAACTTGCACATCACATTGTGACCCTCCTCGTTATCTCTAGCATCTGCATTTAGTTAGGCACTTGCACATCATACCTAAAACATTAAAAAAACTAAAAAACATACACGATGGACTGGGCCGTAACCGATAAAACACTTTAATTGTTAGTTGACCTACGGTAGCCAGACCGTAAATCGGACAGATTCCCCATACCAAACAATAACGACCTAATTGGGAACGTTTATTGGGGAGAATCGCTACCGTTGTCACCTGTGATTCCCCAGGCCTCAACAGTGTTTGGCACTAGAAGGAGGGACACCAGTGCATGGCTGGTCGAGGAAGTCCGCTTCCTCAAAATTACTCCACCGGTGATAGTTCTGAAAACAGTTTTCTTTACAAAACCACTCCTGAAGAAAAAGAGAAAGGATATCTTTATCCAGTTGATAACGAAGTGGTTGATGATTTAAGGAGAATTACCAGAGCATATGCAAAAAATATTGGAGGATTACCTATTATATCTGTCCTTCCTAGAAAAGAATATCAGAAGAAAGATCGCCCTCAATTGGAAGACTCAGTATTGGTAGAATATCTTGAAGAACTGGTAGAAGCAGCCTTACAAGAAGTTGACCAACCTTTAGATCAATTGGATCATGATTCCCCTTATTGTTCACCTTTTCAGACCCCTGTTTAGTCCCAACTGCATACTCCACTCAGAATCATGGCTAACGTAAATGCAAACCAACCACCTCCACAACCTACTTGGTGGGCTAGGTCGGCTTTAAATTTGACACCTCCCTTGCATGATTTGCCTCGGGATTTTGACAAGATGTTACCTAACCAAGTGAAGGAATTCTAGTAGATGATCATTTGCAGAGTTTTTACTTGGCTGTAGAAGGACTACAAGCTGGAGATCATGAAGATGTGGTCTGTAGATTGTTTCCCCACACCTTGAAAGGGAAAGCAACCTCATGGTATTTTGCCCTACCTGCAAATTCAATTACAGATTGGAATACTTTTGAAAGAATGTTTAGAAGCAAGTACGCAGTCCATAAAACTCATGCAGTGTTAATGAAAGGATTATGTGCTCTAAAGAAAGAAAGGAAGGAAAGAGTGCATAATTTCACTCAAAGGTTTGCTTCCTACCTAAACAATTTCACTGCAGCTGATAAACCATCTGAAAATGCCCTAATTGAATACTATACTTCAACTCTCAGACCTGATCTAGCCATGTTTTCCAAGAATTCAGTTAGACTTACATTATCAGATACCTTTGAAGAAGCTGAGAAGGTAGAGGCTAAGATGGAGAGTATAGAAAATTACCCGGTCCAGTCAAAGGAGAAGACTTTTGGAAACAAGAAACCTTTATTACTGACTAAGCCTAAGGATGAGCGATCACAGGATTTCAAAGGGATGGTGAAGATGATGTATAAATGATCAAACAGAGTGATATATTTAGAGAAGGAAAAAGAGGCTAATAAACCATATAAGAATTATTATAAAAAAAGGGAAGACAACAGTCAACCTAAACCTTCTCCACACAGTCCTGCAACAATGAATTTAACCAATGTAGGCATGGACAATTTTTGTACCTTTCATCAGCAGCCTCATTCTGAGAAGAATTTCCCACAATGGATTAATTCTATGACATTAGTAATGAATCAATTATTGGACTCCAATTTGACAGAAGATGGTAAGGGGGAAGAAAAGGATCATGAACCTACGGAAAAACAAGAGGAAGATACCTTAGTTTTATGGGACTGTGTTTCTATGTTTGATACATAAGATGAAGATTTTTCTGATACAAGGAGAAACACCAGAAACTAATGTAACAACAAGAAGTCAGAATCTGTTAAAAGAGGATAAGTCAATACTTCCTAAGATTAAGAAACTTCAAGAAAACATGAATAAGATAAAGAACAAAACTTCAACTGTCAAAATATCTGAGTTTGTCATTTCAAGTCAGGATCCTAAGAAAATCAACATACCTCTAAAGCTTACTGAAGTTAATATTGATAATGTCAAGAAGAATATCAAAGAACATGATATGGGATATGATATTGTGGAAGACATTAAAAAGGCTAAAGCAAATATCTCATTGTTTGAAATGTGCAATTTACCTCAACAAAAAGAGAATATTTTAAAACCCCTTGGGACACCAGACGAGGATCCTCCTAGTGACAACCAACCTGAAGAAGAGATCGGTGAGGCTAGTTTAGGAGGGAAATATAAGTATAAAACTCTAGCATTTATCCTAACCTTTGAAATATTCAACTATAATGTGCATAATTGTTTAGTGGACTCAGGAGCATCAGTCAACGTTATGCCACTTTCAGTCTGCAAGAAAATCAATGGTCAACCTGAACCATCCACTTGGAAAGTTCTTCAATTAGACAGAATAGTTGTAAAGGTAATAGGAGAAATGGAGGATGTTCTGATTCACTTATCTGCAGATGAAAGGGTATGTCAGTATGTAGACATTGTAGTAGTAGAAATACCAAATGCTTATGGCTTGGTGTTGAGCCAAGACTGGTCACCAAGGTTAGAAGGATATTTTGCATCAGCTTGGTCACATTTGTGGTTTCCTTTTAAAGGAATTCCAAACCAGATAAAAGTGTTAAGAGAGCCTCAGATGAAATACAATGTCACTCAGTTAGAAGGAAAAAATGAACCAGTAAAATCTGTGTTGGGAAACTATTTTATTGAATTGGAACCAGGAAATTACCAAGCTGAAGAAGCCAGTAGTATACCTGATATCCATCCCAATCTCCTTCGATTTTCACGAGTTGATGAGATTGAATGTAAGATAGTAGATTTAGTTTTAGATGTAGTCTGTAATTCAAATTCAGTAGAAGTAGATAGTTTTTGGAATCTTTATTTTGATGGTTCTAAAACATTGGAGGGATCAGGGGCTGGTTGTTTCCTGATTGATCCAGAAAAAAATAAACATTTTCTTTCATGTAGGTTAGAATTCGAATGCACAAATAACACAACCGAATACGAAGCACTAGTTCAGGGACTTAAAAAAGGAATAGAGATGAAAGTAAAAAATTTGAAAGTATATGGAGACTCTGAAATCATTGTTAAGCAAATTCGAAACAAAATACACTACATTTCACCACATTTGAAATATTACCAAAATGAAGTTTGGGATTTTCTTATAAATTTTCATACAATCAATATTGTGTCCATTACTAGATTAAAGAATGCAGAAACTGATTTACTAGCTACCGCAGTTGCTAGATTAGTACCTTCAAATAATAGAGGATTTATTGAATTACTTGTCAGGCCTTCGGTTCTAGATATGATCACAAATATACGGGATTTTGACAATGATCAACAAATCTTGGAGTGTTTGATGAATGACGATACTTTCAAAGGAGCAATAATAGACGATGAAGAACATCAGGCATAATTAAAATTCGAGAACTTTATTCCTAAAGGAGTTAGGACTTTGGAATGAATGTTTGATTTATATAACAAGTTCATAAATCCAACGAATGTCAAGACTCATAGCTCGTCCTTACAATTCGAGCTGATAAATTTAGGGATTGAAGATGAACCCAAATATGTAAATTTGGGGAAGTGTTGTTCTCTAGGTGAAAGGAGTAAGTTCATCAGTCTATTCAAGCAGTACAAGGATGTGTTTTCTTGGACCTATGAAGATCTAAAAACTTATGAAAGAAAGATCGTGACAACATGTTATCCCAATCAAAGGTGGAATCAAGCCTTACCAACAGCCTTTGAGAAATATGCATCCTAAGCTGGAACCTTTAATTCAAAGTGAGGTTAAAAGTTGTTGGATGCTAAAATCATATTTAAAGTCAGACATTTGGAATGAGTTTCTAATTTGGTGCTAGTTGAAAAAAGTCCAGAGAAATTAGGCTTTGTGTAAATTTCAGAAATCTTAAACGTGCATCAGATAAAGATAATTATCCGGTCCCACCCATGGAGCAAATACTACATATGGTTTCAGGTTCTGAATTATTTTCGTTATTAGATGGATTCTTCGGTTATAATCAAGTATTAGTAGCTGAAGAAGACAGGATTAAAACCACTTTTAGAACCAAGTGGGGAACTTTTGCATATAGGAGGATTCCCTTTGGACTTATTAATGTTGGAGCTACATTCCAGAGGGCCATGGATATAGCTTTCCGCGGTCTGATTGGCCGTAGTGTTGTGGTTTATCTAGACGATGTCACAATATTTTTGAAAAAGAGAGAGGAGCATGCATTTCATTTGAAACAAATTTTTGAGCATTGTTGGAAGTATGGTATTTCACTAAATCCCAATAAATTCATGTTTGCAGTCACAGAAGGAAAGCTACCGGGTTATGTCATTTCTAAGAAAGGGATCTCCATAGACCTGGAGAGGATTAAAGCCATATAATAGATCCCTTTACCCCATAATAAGATGGGTATGCAATATTTTATGGGGACGATCAACTTTGTGCAAAGGTTTGTACTAGACTTTGCTCAAATCGTCAAACCTTTGCAGCAAATGGTTAAATAGAGTGTGCAGTTCGAATGGACTGATTTGGAGAAGAATGCATTCAGCTGGATAAAAACATCTGTTGTTCATGCACCATCACTCAAAAGTCCAAATTTTGAAAAGGATTTTATTCTGTACGCTTTTGCATTCGATGATTCGTTAGCAGTTGTGCTTACACAAAAGGAATATGGGGGAGATGAGTACCCCATATCATTTATGAGCACTGGTCTTCAGGGAGATGAATTGAATTATCCAGCAGTTAACAAACAAGCTTATGCATTTTTTAAAGCGTTAAAACAATTAAGGCCATATATACTTAAGAATTGCACCAAAGTAATAGTTCCACACCCAGCTGTATGATATCTTTTTGTACAAAAGGAATTAGGAGAAAGAAGAGGCAACTGGGTGACTGCTTTACAAGAATACAATCTTGAATTCAAACTAGCATCCATATTTAAAGGACAAATATTGTGTAAACTAATGACTGAAGGTCAAAATAATGAAGAAAGTAGCTAGGATAATGAAGCTGAACTACATATGGTGGATGTATGTCCTCTCTTTACAAATCCAGACTCTTGGTATCGGGACCTAGTCCATTACCTCCAAGAAGGGTATTTTTCGAAGCATTGGGGTCCCAAGAAAAGAAGAGAATTACATCTGAAATCAGCCTTATATTAGATCATTGATGGAGTACTATTCATAAATAACTATGATGGATTATTTCTTAGATGCTTGGAACAAGAAGATGCAAAGAAGGTCGTAGTAGAATTGCATGATGGGCCTGCTAGAGGTCACTTTTCGGGGGACACAACAACACATCAGATCCTCAGAGCTATATATTACTGGCCTACATTGTTTAAGGATGCTCATACTCATGTTAGAAACTGTGATGCTTGTCAGAGATGTGTTGGAAGACAAGCTAAAGCAGCAGGACCATTAAAACCAGTAATTATATCAGAACCATTTGAATAATGGGGAATCGATATTATTGGAGAAATAAACCCAAATTCCTCCTTGTAGAACAAGTATATTCTAACAACAACTGAATACTTCACCAGATGGGTTGAGGCTATTCCATTACAAAAAGTAAACAAAGATGCAGTGATGGAATTCTTGCAGAACCACATTATGACTAGGTTTGGGGTTCCAATTTCCCTGGTTTTCGATAATGCTACTTACTTTTCTTCTATTATATTAACTACATTTGATAATGAAAGATGAATTAAGTTGCATTATTCTACAAATTATTACCCACAAGGAAATGGTTTGGAAGAATCCACAAACAAATATTTGATTAGAATTCTAAAGAAAACCATAATTCTAAAAATCCGAATCTATAATCTGTTGAAGTCAGAAGAGTCTAGGTCCAAAGCCCAGGAAAATTTTAAGCATCAACAAGAAATAGTAAAGCATTGGTTTGATAAGCACAAAGCTGGGAACAAAGAGTTCGAAGTAGGAGATCGTGTTCTTAAGTGGGATCACCCGCATGATGAGAAGGGAAAGCACACTAAGTTTCATAGGTTATGGGTAGGCCCTTTTCAAATTGCAGCAAAAGATAGGACCCTTGAGTTACAAGTTGTAGGAATTACACGGGTGGGAAGAGAACTTACCAGTAAATGGTTTAGTTCTCAAGCCCTATTTTTCTTGATCATTTTTGTTTTCGTTTTCTTGTACATAAAAGAACATTTGGTTTGTTGCTTAGTTTAGGGTATTTTTAGTTGTTTGCTTTATTTGCTTAGAGTTTAATTGATTGTAATTTTTGTTTTTCTTATGACTAATAAAACATCACAACTTTTGGTTGCATGGAGTTCATCAAAATTCTAAGTTAACTAAAATCTTTGACTACAAGACTACCTACTCTTGATTCATATAATATTTGGAAGAGCTTCTTCAAATTTAGCAGATTTCCTAAATGGTTATGAACACATTGAGGTCCTGCTTAATCCTTGTGAAATAACTTAGATAGAAAAGTCCAGAGTACTATTTTGAGGCTCCATCCATCTCACATTTAAAAAACTATCCTAGGGGGTGACAGCAAAATACCCATGGAAAGGAATCAAGGTAAACAGTGTATTATATTTAAATAATTCCATGCCATGAATTGAAAATCCAAAAGGTTAATGAGAGTCAAAATCTCCTAAAAAGTAATATCTGTCAAAGCAGGTACTGAATGATATCTGTACGTATAGGATTGACAAAGTTCTTCTCCGTTCGTGAGCTAAAATTACAAAAAAAATATCTCACACAAAAGGACACTATGGACAGAGGAGCCTGAATTAAAATTCAGAAAGAAAGGCAAATAGGAGGACTCAAAAGGGGACAAAAGTCCAAAATCACAAAAAGTGCAAAATGGCATGGAAATGAGGAACAAACGGATATATTTGTTTACCATATGTTACGATCTTGTGGTGTCTAAGTTGGAAACTACTCAAAGACAGAGGTAAAATGAAACTCATACTCTTGGCCTCAAAAGAGTTATCTAGACTTTGAATTCTTGGTTCCCTTGTTCCTTAACTTGGACTATAATCAATGATTAAAGTGCATACATCTTACATTTTGGGAAATCCGGATATCTTGAAGAATTTAGCAAGTTGGTATTATCAAAACAGTCTGTTGATCAAAGAATAAATTGTTCAAAGATCTATGTTCACTAGGTAGTCGCCAATTGTTGCAACTGCAACTATTTCCCCAAAAATTTTCAATTTTAGCCCCCCCCTTTTTATTTTTTTTTCTTCAAACTGGCCTAGGAGTATTTTGTTATTACCATGGTTTCCCTGAGTTCAGAATTTTCTTGAAAAAACTTGGTATTTTTCACTTTTCCATACCGGATGCTTAGTTAGCTACTTTTCCGATATCAGAATCTTAGTAGACTACCCTTCTGATGTTGCAGAAACAAAACCATGAAGCTTGCCGAGTGCCTCTGGACTCCCCCACCGATACATCGGAGCTACTTCTTTTTTATCCTCGGGTTTGATTTGCCGAAGTTTCAGCTTTTAGTGTAAGATTTGTCTGATGAACTATTTTATTTCACCTTTTGATATCCGATAATGGTTTATTTAGCTGTCGGGTGGTTTGAATGAAGCAAGCTGAAGTGATAGTATATATCTCACCCGACGTTGTCGGAGACCAGTCCCAAGGAGTTCCAAAAACATCATGTTCCTTCTACCGAAGGGTCTAGCTCTGCCGATTTCCGATACCCCGTTCCCAAAGTGAGGACTGCGAGGATAGAACAGTCCACAACCGGCGTTGCAGAGGATGATCATTTTTTAGTTTTGAGCATAGAATTTAGTGGTTCCAAGGTCCGATTGACTTAACATATCCTATGTCCGTAGTTCTGATCGTGCCTGCCATTATAGTGATCCTCCGGCTATTTGTTCTGATGGTTCTATATTTGTTTACCAATATTTTCCTGCCAGTCGTTATATATAGAGAGAGGCCATGTGTTATGATGTCTTATTTGAATTATGAATTGTCATTCACATTGGTGTTTGTCATTTACAATGTGGAAGCAGTTCAGAGAAGTCGTGCAGACGCAGCTATCAAAACCCCATTTGTTTTGCTCTGCACCCGTGGAATTCCATTCCATCTAGTCGGTTACATCGCTACTGCCAGGTAGGTAAACCATGGTTTTGTTATTTTGGTTGTTATTGGTTGATATTTGAACCATTAGGTTTTCCACAGGTTAGGTTTTACCACATAGGGGGGTAGGATTTTGCATGCCAGTGATGGTTTCATGGTTATTTTATATTACAAATGCGGAGAGATTTTAGCGTTTTGATTTTCATTTTTGAGGAGTCTGAGTTTGTACACTGTTGAAGTATGCGTTTCTTGTGCGGGTTGTTAGGGCATGTTACAGATGGGTGTTTTTCCGTTCGCACCACCTGTGGGACTCAGGAGGGTTTTTCGGTCGATTAGGGTTTTTCTCGAAGACAGTTTCTATGTAGGGTTTAGCTTTTAAGGTTGAAGGTTGTGTTGAGATCCAGTATTAGAATAAGTCTGATAAGTACCTGTGTTAGAAGAAGGGTTTTTCGGTCGATTCAGTTTTTGAGATAGTGGAGCTTAGGCATTTTTTTTAGGAAACAGTTTGGGAGGTTTTTTCTTGTTAAATCTTTCATTCATAAAGTCCGTGTTTAACCTATTTTAAATAGCATGCATGTCAAGGAGGTAAATAAATTGGTATATTTTCTTGTGTATTACTATAAGCACTTGCTAAGAGCTTAGTTAGCCTAAAATATGTTGTTTGACTATGACAGGTTGATTGCTATAAGAGAAACATGTCAAAGAGACAGAAGAAAAAAGATTAGATGGCTGAAGGAGAGCCTGAAGTAGAAATAATCACCAAAGTAGAGTTCATCTATGAAGATACCAAAGCCACTACTGGAGTTGAACCAGACTCCAAGTGGGGAGAAATCTATAAAATGATCTCAAACCAGAATGTACTTGATGTTGGGTTTGAAGAACTGATGATCTATGCTAACATTGAAAAGTCAGCCTTGATGAAAGCAGCTACGAGGCTTGAATTATTTCCCTGTTCAGAAGTAATAGGATGGATTTTTCCCAGGGTAGATGTGACAATAATGATTATAGAAAACACTGGAAAGTAAGGTGTTAGCTGGAATATTTCACCTCCTGCAGACAGCAAGGTGTTCCACTGGTCTAAATGGTTCAGATCCAGAACAAATAGATCACAGAGGCTGATAACTCTCCCTAGACACTGTAGATATCTGGAATACAAGGCTTTGATAGTCCACCTGTGTACCTGCAATCAAGCTCAACACGAAACGAATCAAAGCAACCAGAATATGATCTACTAATCTATGCTAGTGACTAAGGAATCTAGCAATATATATCTAAAATCAAATATCAACAATATATATGCGACAGAAAATCAACTTGCATTAGAAATATGAAGAAGTTTACAACCAAGCCTTAGTGTTGACATGCATCTCCATGAAACCAGCTCTTCATCCCCAAAAGCTCTGACTCTAGGTCTCTATGCTCTCTTCAAATGATCTTGGGCCAAGAATCAATCCAACAGCATAACAATACCTTCAATGTTCTCCCCTCTCAATCATGGCCATAAGCTTGTATTTATAGGGCTTTAATGGATAGAGATGGTTGAGAAATTAGTGGGTGAGGTGGCCTCTAAGATCCTAGGATGAGGGATCTCAAGCTCAACCAATCCACAATAGTAGGGATAAGGGATATCTCGAGGCTTATCATCTAGAAGCCTCGAGAAGCTTCTCTTTTCCCCTTTTTACCTAGGGTATCGTGCTTCTCATTCTATGACAGAGCGGTTCTGGTAATAATTGCTTATGGACCAAGGGCAATGGGCGGTGTCACCGCTTGTGGACAACCAATGAAAGGAGGTGCGAGCAAGGGTACCACTGCTGGATAAAGGGGCATGCGTGGTGCTAGGAATTTGTATGACAGACTAATAAAAACCATTTAGTTTCCAATCCATAAGCTGGGATTTGGGGCAAGCAGGTATGTCAAATGTCTTATCACATGATGGTGACAGGATTTTGGTATAACAGGATGCCCCCCAAAGCATGTGTCTTAGAGTGATACAATAAATGAGAGCTTTGAGAACAAGTCGTCACAAGGAGATGAAAATTTCGGCTCGATCAGAGTATGCAGTCAAGTAGGCATCTATAGTACATCAGTATGTTGACTCATAGACACAAGTAACCAAACTCATAGCTGCAGACCAATACAAGGCAGATCCATAAGTGGAATAAACAAGCATGACTACTAGAATACAACGTAGATCCATGTGATAGAGGACTCAAATTTGGACATAGCTACCAGACATACAACGTAGATCTATGTCATACAGACGTAAATTTGAGCATAGCCATGACCATACAAATGTGGATCCATGCTAGATATACAAAACTCCATCGCAACCTGGGAAAAATCAATGAGCGCTTTTAAACAAATGCCCAGGGTGTTCGTCTCATCTTCCACAAAGTACGATGCTATCCATGTGATTACAATGATCTAAAGTCAAACATGGTAGAAACCACTTTATTACCAGCCAACGATGTGAACCATTAACAAGTGTGAGGGAGATCACCATTAATGTCAATGATTCCCAAGGTACCCTAGTACAATCTACTGAGTGCGAATATATGTCCTGATGTTGAACACCCAGTCGATTCTATCGATAAAAGGTCAATGATGTGAACCTATGTCGAGAGTGAAAGAATCTGTATTAAGGCATATAGATCTCAAGGTACTAAATATTTTTTGTAAGACTATTTCCCGGATGAAGAGCTGATGTCTATGGGAATAGTCTCGCCGAAGGAGGGCCATGATGAATCCCACATTGACGACACAAAACTCGGAACATAGTTTTGGAATGATGTGAACGTAGTAACCATATGACTAACTCAAAGATACTGACACAAATACTGTGTAGACTGCAAAGGTAAAATTTCTTCAGATTCCCTTTGAACATTGGGCGACATGACAAAATGACTTGGTAGCATGACTAGACAGGACAAATACACAATGCAACAGTGGACAATGAATTATTTTGAAAGACTCAAAAGATTGGCATGACTCATGAAAGTGGATCGTCATGGAGATTAGTTGAATACCCAATTGACTGACATGATTGTGCAAACAAGTGCCATGTTCAAAGGTAACGACAAACAACTGCCATTATTTGCAAAATGATTCCCTTCCCATTTCCCCCATCATGATTGATGAGTGCCTCTTTTCATTTTTACGAGTTCAAAGAGGGTAACAAACACTCGATATAGCTTGTCAAAAGACAAGTCCAGTCTCATATGTTTTACGAACCTGAGAGAGGAGGGGTTGGCTCCCAAAACGGGTCTCTCAATGTTTAATTTAACGAGTCCACTGAAAGAAAACTCAGTATCATTCATGTTTAGAGAGTCTGAACTAATACGGAAGAAGACTCCACGGGGGTCCTTTTTCATATGATTTAGTCTCTAAGGCTCGAAAAAGTATAAAATCGTACCTTAGAGAACTCTTCCAGTCATGATTGGCTGGAGTGTTCCTTTCTTGTAAATAGTCCTATCCAAACCGAGAAAGAGATAACCTACTATCGGACGGATGACTCTTCAAATACTTTAATGAGCGTGAAGAAGACAAGATTGCTCGACAATCTTTTCGTATTTAGGGAGCCTGAAAAGGGTTTAAAGAGAAATCCATGAGGTTTCTTTACACAATGTCACTTTTTATGAGCCTGGAAAGATTCGGAAATGGACTTGAGTATCTTTTCATGTTTAAGGAGTCTGAAAAAAAGATGTGAAAAGAAGAATCCATGATGCTTCTCTACACAATGTCGTATTTTACGAGCCTGGAAAGAAACTTGAACTGGACTCAAAACTTTGATACTAGATTTTTACGAGTGTGATAGAGTGTCATAATAAACCCTCGACGACCTTTTCCATTTTGTGAAAGTACGAAAAAAGCCATAAACAAACTTTCCAAAGCTTTTACTAAAGTCAACCTACAGACGATTCATACACAAGTGTTAAATGCATCCAAAATCAACATTAAGGGATTATGACAAATAGATTTTGACCAGAACATGATGTAATATCAAAACTATACTAAGTCAGGCCCAAATAATGTCTATATAAGGCAAGTAAATAGTAAAAAATCAAACATTTCACTATTTACCTCTAGCAGAGAGCACTTGGAGCATTTTCTAGCCACATCTTCCACAGCTGATACCGGGAGTTTCCACCATCCATTTTCAGTCTCGTCAATTGCAAGTAATAGCTGAGACCCTTATCTTTCATTTCATAGCTTCTATTTTGGGATTTGGTCGGGTTTTAGGCCTATTTGGAAAGCCCTAAAATCCAATTTGTGGGCACCACGGCTACCCCTTACGGGATAGGCGGTACCACCCGAGAACAATGCCAAGAATACGGTGGACAGGCAGTGCCACTGCCTGTCTCCAATGGGGCACAGGCGATGCCAGCTGTGGAGAAGTTAAACAAATGATATGGGAAAAATTTACTCATTCTTTTGATTTGCAATGACTCAAGGATGATACTAATGCATACCATTGTTGTTTTTGGCAGGTTTGGGCTTCCAAAATATGGTGATATGGAAGGAAAGAACACATGATGACAAGGATGCTGCTGCTAAAAGGAATATAGTTTGCATTGCCGCGCTCTGGAACTGTGGGCTCTTAAAGTTCTTTCGAACACCGAGCATGGTGTCCCACGAGAGATTACTAGAACACATAATGAGAATGTGGAATCCAGAACAGTAGTATTTTGAGGTGGGAGCACACATACTTATAGTGGAGGTAGAGGATATCTACTTCCTGACTGGTCTATCAAGAAGGGGTGCCCCCATCTCACTGACACGTTCCCGTGGCGAGGACATTACCACTAGAGAGCTCATAGATCGGCACTGCGTACCAGGTACAGGCACATCGGGGAAGAAAATCCCCATCAGGGTAGTGACAGACAGGGCTCTATGGATTGTCTTGTTCACCATGCAAAGGGTGGCAAGGAGCTAGGGTGTGCATCAGGATTTCAGGGAACATATGTTGTATGTCCTAGAGGCTATGGCACCTACGGTGTTCAACTGGGAAGAAGCATTGCTTCCAATCTTCAAGGATCAGCTGACTAAATGTTGGCAGGGAGAGCTGAAGCAGTTCAGCTTTGGTTCCATCTTAGCTTGCTTCTTCTTTGAGCGGGTCCCCCAGATGAGGCCCCAGGTGACTTTTCAGAGTCTGAGAGCACAGGACCCCTGTATGCTGAGGTGGGTCAAGGTCATGGCTCGCATAGGAGTGGGTAGGGGCAGAGTGAAGTTTGGTGATCCGTTCTTTAGATGGCTGTGGGATTAGATGGTCATGGTCGAGGACTATGCCTATGCAGGCATAGATTTTACAGGTGATCCTGACCTACCACTCCCACCTGGAGGGCAATGGGGTGACATTGGTAAGAAGCAAGAAACCCTAACAATGGAAAATGCTTTTATATTTTTTATGTTTTATATTTTTATGATAAGTGACGAGACCTGTTTATCTTCATGCAGATGTTGGAGTAGCGAGGCCTAGAGGAGCATCTCCATTAGACAGGCAAGACGGAGCTCGCTTCATGCCACGGGGTGATGATATCACCGAGGAGCTGGAGGACAACCTAGAGAGGTTGACTCTGGATATCCTAGATGCTGATATAGATGACCTCCCGACTAGATATCAGAGATCTATGGCGGGAGTACCAGGCCGATTTAGTAGACTACTAGGCAGGGTGGCTCGAGCAGTGATGTGCTATCATGAGCACCATTAGTGGATGAGACATGTATACTGAAAGTTGATAGCTTCAGGATTTTTGTATGATGATTTTGCCTGAAAGCCTATATGCTTCAAATGAGGTCTCGAGACCTATTTTTGTAAAACTTTTTTGTATATATATACAGACTTTTACACGATGTTTATACGTTTCAAATGGATAAATTCATTTTCTATGAGTTTTATGTGTCTTTAAATGTTTATTTACAATGTACCATGTTTTATTTAGCGTCATGAATGGGAAATATGCCAATCTAGGATGTAATTACACTAGTACAAAATGAGGAATTAGCTACTAGGTGACTAAAAATTCTAGTCACCATAGGTTTTCCAAGTGATTTACTACTAAATATGAGCAATTTTGATTGACCTAACTATAAACGACTAAAATTAACGACTAATTTAGTCACCAGTTAACAAATATGACTAGATAATAAGTGACAGAGTTAAAAATGACTAAAATAAACGACTAATTTAGTCATGACATAAAAAATGACTAGATAGAAGAATATGAATTAGTCATTTTTAATTGTGTCATGGAAAATTGAAAATTTGGCAATAAGTGTAATTTTTGTAACTTGTCTAGCTTCTATTAGTAATATTAGTGCCATGGACCTCGATATTCAGAGATCTAACAAACCAATTGCATGAATTTTCTCTTGACCATCTTTATCCCTGTTGCACCATTGAAGCAAACCCGGTTAAGTGCGTTCCAAAGGAAAATTATGTTCCTATGTCAAATACAAATTAGGTGCTAGAACCAGTACCATATATATCATTACCTAGATAGAAGCATCATAGCCCTACATCCCCTCGAGAACCGGCCATTCGAATGTGCCTCCTCCACCTAGACTTACCAAATGCATCCAATGCATGGCCAAAAAAACACGTCAACTTCGTATTTCTGGGCTGAAGGTATCGTTCAACCCCTGCTCCCCTGTTTTTGCACTCGATACCCTATTTTTGCAGACAATAAGCTGGTTCAGGATCTCGCAGTGACCAATCAGAGTGCTTCAAAGGTATGGTTCTTACCACTCTGATTGTGTTCATCACTCCAATCAATAACCAGTTGTTATGGTTTTTTACAATTCTCAATGCTGCTAAAGTTACTGCTTCCATTTTATATTTGCAATTATCACCATATCCAGCCTATGCGCTCATAACCATATGCATTTTGAGCTTTCAACCTGGGAAAAGCATGAGCACACTCCTGCAATGCCACTATTTGCAAAGGTCACTGGTTTTTGCACATCGACATTCCTCACACGCTCCAAAGGAAAACTAAAGCATACATTAGAAGAAGTGATTAAACTTTGCAAGGAGGTTTACTTGTTTCTTAGATTGTGGCAAGTTTTCTGTAATGGAATAGAGATTGTGCCCCAAAAGTTTAAAAGATTCAAATCATCCCGGTGTTGGAATCTAATACCATATATGGATTCTTTGATGGGGCCGAGCAAGATGGAAATTGTGGTACTGGCATGATCCTTCGTATATATGACTCTCATAGTTTCAAGCTAAGGATGGGTGTTGGGAGTGGCACTAATACTTTTTTTGAACTTTTAGCCTTATGGGGGCTTTTATGGTTCGCAAAAAAAATTAAAAATTCTCTAGCTTTCTATTTTTGGCGAATCAAAGGTCATAATTGATTGGGCCAGAGGTCTCACCAATTTGTGGTCACTGAGTTATGATTGTTGGTTGAAAAGGATTGGGCTCCTAAATAATTGTTTTCTTTCTTTATCCTTCAGGCACCTGTACAGGGAGTTCAATTCTGATGCGGACAACCTATCAAATATTGCGATAGGAGACTGCCCTGGT
Organism: Pseudotsuga menziesii; assembly: GCA_001517045.1. Classification (NCBI taxonomy): domain Eukaryota; kingdom Viridiplantae; phylum Streptophyta; class Pinopsida; order Pinales; family Pinaceae; genus Pseudotsuga; species Pseudotsuga menziesii. Next base: position 306,521 of record LPNX010153453.1, on the reverse strand, counting down.
ATTCTTCACTTATGTAAGTACTCAATTAACATAATAATGATTACTGAAGGTCACTTTACTTGCTTCTAGTTTCTCCATTCTGGTTTTGCCTTGGATTGTTTTAGGTTGTATATGCATGACAACTCTCCGGAGCCCTGCTATTTTTTTTCTCACAATTATTTTGTCTTTTCTGCATTTTTGCTTTCTATAGGTTGATGGGTAGAATCCCTCTCGTTTATTTTTGGATATTGTAATGTTTTACCCAGGGCTTCAATATTGTCTTCTATCCTACTTTGAAGGGGATTTTACATGAACAACTATGATGTAATTTTGATTCTTATGAATAAAAAATTACATATTTTTTTACAATAAAAAAAAAATCATTAATATAGAAAGATTCCACCATGTTTCTTTCTATATTTAGAAAAACAATTTAAAAAACTATATTTTAACAAAATATATAATCTAAATTTCAATAAAGTATAACAAAATATATAATTTATATTTCAATAAATAGAGATTCCATAATTTTTTCATTTACACCTTGGAAAAAACACAATTTAAAACAGCTTATTTTGACAAATATATAATATATATTTTTATGTATAAATTTGTTTCCATTTTTTTTGTTATCTTTGAAAATTTAATTTCTTTTTTGTTGACTAGTCAAATTTTCTTTATAAAACCAAATACCTTCAAAAATAAAATAAAAATAAAAATAATCAAAAGTTAAAATTAACATTGTTTAATATTTCTATATATTATTAATATTACTAAAAAAATACTTAAAATCATTTTTAGTAATATAAATAAAACTAACCAAACACAATTATGTCTATACCTACATAACCTATATTTAAAACTTACCACATTATAATTCCATAGTTCAAACGATGGCATTTTTTTATGTTATATGGTTATAACACATAAAGTTTGACATTACCGCTTGCATACAATCTCTTCGTGGCATGACATTGGATAAATATATGGTTAAGATTTATGATGTGGCATATAATAATATAACAATCCACATTATATTGGTATGGTTTTAATGGATATGTTTAACATTACCGCTTGCATACAATCTCTTCATGGCATGACCATGGATAAAGATATGGTTAAGATTTATGATGTGGCATATAATAATATAATAATCCACATTATATTGGTATGGTTTTAATGGATATAAACATATGTCTTTGTGATATGTTTTAAACATTGGTGCTTATGGTTTAGGCTCCACATTATACCATACTATACCATATGGTTTAAATATAGTGTTATAACATATGATTTACATTATATTGGTATGGTTTTAATGGATATAAACATATGCCTTTGTGATATGTTTTAAACATTGGCGCTTATGGTTTAGGCTCCACATTATACCATACTATACCATATGGTTTAAATATAGTGTTATTACATATGATTTACATGGATTCATGGTGACCTTGGGTTTGGTTACTAGGCTTAATCCAAAAGCAAACAAAATAAAGAAGTATTAGGTACGCTTTTTCTTGGACATGGATTGCATCCACACCTGCTGCTGCAAGTAGTGTCTCCTGTCAATGATAAGCTTTGTGAGTACATCTAATTCCACCTATATGCCTTGCCTTCGAACATCCTTGTTTTATTGCTTTAGACACCATTTGGCTATGGATATGTTGCACCTGCGTATTGGAAAGAAGGATACAATATGATGTGCCCATCCCTAAATTATATAGGAAAGGGAGGGGTTCTTTTCCTACATGACCAAATGGAATCCACACCGTTACGTATGGCACATGATCCCCTAGTAAACTGCTATAGAGCACCTAACGCTTCCGCAAACCTGAAAGATATACCCGAGATAACAGTGGATGCCCTATTGCAGACTGGGGGATTTTATGTAATTAATGAAGTGAAGCTTCATTTAGTTTTTGGTTTATTGAGGGAAATGACATCAATGCAGACAAACAAAGCTAATTCTGAGAATGGATCAAAGAATTTACAAAGCAGAGCAAGAACAAGCTGAGGCCGGGGTCGTGGTCACCGAAAATGAAACCCTTGCCCCATTATATGAATCACAACCCTACCCTACTGTGTTGAATACTTAGGCTAAGAGGACTAAAATTACAAGTAATTTGTCTAAATCTAAGAAGATGCTTGAAGACACATCTAAGAAGAGTAAATGGAGTTGGAATTCAGGAAATTCTAAACATGGCGACAAGATTGGTGTCGGTGGACATAAATTGAAACTGTCAAATATTGGTATTGAGCTTCACATTAGGTCTCCACTGCCTTCAGAATGGCATCAATGTTTAGACCTTCAGGTTTGTTCTGTGTTTTTCTTGATTATCTATTGTGTTTTTCTTTTATTCATGTTTTTTTTCTTTGTTGTGGATGTGGTGGAGATGAAATGGCTAGATCATGAATCCCTTACAATAACAGAGGATTGCTACACCTGTAGATGCACTAGAATAGGCCATAAGGATCAAATCCATTATTGGATATCCTGTGATTTTCACAAGTTGCAGCCTCGAAAATAGGTTAGACCTTCCCAGGTTCATAATAATATTGCTATGTTTACAGATAAAACTCAGGAACTAGCAATTCCAAGGGTTGGTAGACCAAAAATGTTGTGTATAGGATTTTAGACTGAAGGTTATAATATCTAATAATTTCCTTGCTTCAAGGTTCAAGGGATGTACCTGGACTCTTTACTTTCCCTGTGGGACCCCTTCTAGAAACACTTACAAGAGGAGTTGTGCAAGTCTTTACCTGGTGTTGCACCTCTTTTTTTGTATTAAAGTATAATGCTTTCCCAAATACTAAAACTACGTAATCTGCTTAATATTGTTATATTTGTAAGATTCATGAGAAACCCCCAGGAATTGTAAGACTCATTGATTAAATTTGGGGATTACAACAATATCATACAAAAATAAGCTTTCCATTACTCGGAGAATCCAACCTTTTAACAAACTAATTCAGAATATATACAAAAGGAGAAGGAAACTAAATATAGAATTAGAAATTTAATGCCTAAATTTCTGCTAACAATCTGACAGCTTCACAAGATATCCTAAATTAATTCAACTGCATTATATCCTATTTCTAACTTAACTCTTCCATTGACAGCAAAGCTAACTCGATTCTTTCCAGAACTAGTTCACTAAATTGATTACCACTAACCTAAACGTATGGAGATTCAATTAAGGGAAACCCACTCCCTTTTGTAAAATTTAGAATATTAATTTTCGAATGGCCACATTGCAATTTAAGAGTGATTCCCCTGCATCATTTATCCTTAGTAAAAGATCTAGAGTAACCTTGGTAAGCAACACTACAACTTTGGGAGAAGAGAGGTCTGTAGTGCTTTGGAACATAACCCAATTGTCAAAGAAAGAGATAGTACTAATTTGCGAGGTGTGAGAGGTGTGAGTACCTCCTAAATGCATACTAATTTTCCATATGTGAGAGGAAGTGATGTTTTAATTTTGGTAAAAAATTAATGATGTATTTTTTATGTTTAGCTATTTCTATAAGTCGCTATTAATTTTTTCTTAATTTTTCTAGAGGTTGAACTTTAATGAAAGTGGTTTCTAAACCCAAATTTTAATTGCAAGTAATATGGATATGATGGGTGTATATTGCATAATGTTAGAGGGTGTCATTTATGATTTGTGTTATATCAGGAAACCTACATCCATTTTTCAACAGTGCTCACAAGTGTTTGTCGATCCCAAGAGTTGATAACACTCGATGTTTGTACTTCATGTATAAGTCGATGTGATCAGGTGGCGATGCTATTAATCAATCCAAGTATGCGTAAAGAGTCGATGCTGATTCTCATTATGCTATTCCATGCAGTCGATCCCAGAGTTGATACAGGATTCGATGCCTTCTTATGAAAGGAAATATTCGTTAGAATATCTTTATTGAGGGTGATTCTTACAAACCTTGGTGCCATGATCAGTTTTATCTCTGGGTGCCTATTTCATCAATTTTTCTTATATATCAATTTAATTGCTTAATTTTCTGTTTTGCCTTTGCATTTGCTACTGGGAGTTGATTGTTTCAGGCAGGCCCGAGCACCTTGCATAATTTTATTTTTGACAGAAAAATGGCAGAGCAAAGTCGGAGGTTAAAATTACATGAAACAATGTCAGTTGCAACTATAATGAAATTTGTGGCCCAAGGGGACCGGAGCCTCTGAATTCATTATGAAGGATGGGTGGCTAGGATACACATCTTTGGCATATTCCCCAAATTCGTCAAGAATACACATTGAACGACAAAGATTTATTGTGAATGGGAAGCAGCATGGGAAAACCTCAAATCAAATGCGTAAGCAATTTTTCAAAATGTATTTTTGATGCAATTTTTCTATGCTGTCATTTTATTTTTAGTTTTTACTATTTAGAAAAACAAAATTTTAAAAACTGTTTCTAAACTCAAATTTTAAATGCAGATAATATCAATGTTAGGAGGTGTATATTGCATAATGTTAATGTTAATGAGTATTAATTATTGATTTGTGTTATTTTTGGTAAGTCATTTTTTAGATGTTTGATAAATATATAATAAAAACTAATTTTTTCATTACTTAAATTCTTTAATAAAAAAATTATTAATGAAAGAATTTTACCTTAAATTTATTAATGAAAGAATTCTACGTAATGGTTGAAAAGGTAATTTTTTATACAAGGAAAGAAATAAAAATAAATTAAAAACATAGTTTGAAAAATAAAATTGAAATGCCCCGGAAAAAAGACAATTGCTTATCCAATTCTATTGGCATCGTTTTTTTCCTAATCCAATTCTGTTGCCATCATTTTTTCTTCATCCAATTCTTGCCACGTGAAAAGTCAGATGTGCTAGTTATATATCAATCAATATTACAATTCTCAATTGGTCGTCATCGGGCAGATAATCCATGGAGGGCAGATAATCCATGGAGGGACAATGTGAATCCGAAGAGAGTCTCTCTAGATGGTGGACCATGGAGCTGTGCTATTCCACCTGTTCAACAATCTAGGAAATGTGTTCCTCTTTCCAATTTGACAAATAAGGCATCTGCACAATCTAAGCATGGCGTTCCCCATAGCTAGGTGAAACCATTTTCCAATTTCTGTCCAAATGGGTTTTCTTGGTTTTGGCATTTGTATTCAGAGAATGCAAGGGTTTTAAGTTTTTTTTGGGTATTTATTCCAATTTTATTCTAATTTTAGTGGGCAGTTTTCTTTTGAAAATTTTTGTCTGAAATTGTAAAAAAATGATTACTTTGTCTTAAAGGGATCTATTAGCCAATCAACATCTTCAAAAGCCAGGGCTAGAGGGACTCCCAGCGGCACAAGAAACTCTGAAATTCAAAAGGGTCCTGCAAAATCCTCTATTCCCAGACACACTGCAAAACCCGATAATGTTGTTCTAAGGGTTCTGAGAAACAATGTGGCCTGTATTACCTCTGGTTCCTCTAATCTGAACAACAGGATTTCATCTACAGGGGGAAAGATTTCAAATACAACTGCTTCTCATTCTTCAATTATTACAAAGGCTCTACCCATCGACGGCAATGCCTCAGGTATTGCTTTGCTGGAGCAGAAAACCTTGCAAAACCTATACATATCAAAGCATCATTTAAATTCAAAACCATTGGAAGGTAATTTTATGAATAAACTCTTTTTGCTTCATCGCTCATGTGCTATGTGACCAGAAACCTAACTCGGGTATCATTTCCTATTTTTGTTCCAATTCTTGTTCCTGCTCCTTGCCTGATCATATATTTGTCCATTACTAATCAAATTTATATGTATAATATAGAGGGTGTTAGGGAAGTTGTTTTTTATTCCCCAAATCTAGGGTTCATTTCTTGTTTCTGTCCCATACTTGTTCCTGCTCCTATCCTGACCCTAAAGTGCATTACTAATCAAATTTATATGCATAATCTCGAGGGGGTTGGGGGGAGTTCATGCTTCTTATTACCCCAAATCCATTAGACCCATTTGTTGTTCCATTCCTTGTTTCCCGTTTCTGGAAACATAGTTCTCAGAATTTGAAGGGTTTTTAAATTTTTTTTCACTATTCAATGTGAGCTGCAATTTCTTGTATGCTAACTGTTATAACAATGATACTTATTATAGTCCACCTGTTTGAAGAAATGACTCCAGTGGCAGTAGGGGGTGCAAGAATCTACGATTGTAGACATCGACACAGATAACATAGATCCTCAGATGTGCACATTCTATGCCTCTGATATCTATGACTATCTTCACAACACTAAGGTACTTCCCACCCTTCATGTATTTCATATTTTTATAGGAATAAGATGTTTCAGCTATGTTATGCATCACTATGGAGGAATCCGTTCTTCTTTGTAAATGGATCACATGCATAAAATTACCTTGCAAGATCCTTTATGAGATTTATTGCAACTTACTTTAATTTATTTCATGCGTCTATCTTGATTTCACATAGTTCAAGATATGTAATTGTGCAAAAATTGTCTTACTCAACTCACAGGTAATTTTCGGCTTAATTAACATTTTAAATTATTTAAAATGCCACAGACAACTTTGATGCAAGCTTGTAGATATGGTCACTGGGAGGTGGTTCAGACACTTGTGTTGCATAAAAAAAATGTGAGATAATCCCAATGTTTCTTACTGCCAAATTTGTCTTAACCAATCTTTAAGGAAGTTTAATTAACAGTTCAAGCTCCACCTGGCTTTGCAGGTCAACATAGCAGACTATTTTAATGGTCGAACTGCTATTCATTGTGCAGTCGTAAATGGCCATTCCTAATGCATGAGACTTCTTTTTGTTGATGCTGTACCCATTGTACCTGATTTCTGGAACAACTTAAGGGCAGAACAAGGGCAAAAAGAAAATTTTAAATTATTTAAAATGCCACAGACAAATGTGATGCAAGCTTGTAGATATGGTCACTGGGAGGTGGTTCATACACTTGTGTTGCATTAAAAAAATGTGAGATAATCCCAATGTTTATTACTACCAAATTTGTCTTAACCACTCGCTAAGGAAGTTTAATTAACAGTTCAAGCTCCACCTGGATTTGCAGGTCAACATGGCAGACTATTTTAATGGTCGAACTGTTGTTCATTGTGCAGCCGTAAATGACCATTCCCGATGCGTGAGACTTCTTTTGTTGATGTTGTACCCATTGTACCTGATTTTTGGAACAGCTTAAGGGCAAAACAAGGGCAAAAAGAATCAGTAGTCAACTTTGATATGAGGTAAGTATCATTGTATGAAATGACTGCAATTGAATATCTAACTTTGCAGCCATTATTGACATATGTGGGGTTTTATTGCAGTTCATGCTCTAGGATTGCGAACAAACCAACAGATGGAGGTATTACTGCCCTTCACATGGCAGCATTGAATGGTCATCTAGAGTCTGTACAGTTACTCCTTGATTTAGGGGCCAATAAATCAACTGTGATAGTTCAAGATGGATCAACAATCGACCTTGACCTTATAGGTAATTAATAATGTATTAGATACTCATTGGTGCTATTCTTTTTCTGCTATAGATAAATTTCATTATGGTTTACTGAATTTATAAAAAAATGCCATTTATTTAACAAGGAAACATGGCATAATTATACTTTTTATATGAAAAATATATGCGTCATTGCATAAAAATGGAAAATTTCAACAAGTAATTTCAAATGCAATTTTTTTCATCTTCATGTATTTTTCATCTTTACAGGTGCACATAGTACACCTCTCCACTGTGCTGCTTGTGGTGGCAAAATTCAATGCTACCAAGTGAATTTGTGTATTCTTAGATCCTGATTTAACAAGGAAACATGGCATAATTGGTACTTTTTATATGAAAAATAGATGCATCATTGCATACAAATGGAAAATTTCAACAAGTTATTTCAAATGCAATTTTTTTCATCTTCATGTATTTTTCATCTTGACAGGTGCAGGTAGTACACCTCTCCACTATGTTGCTTGCATTGGAAACATTCAGTGCTGCCATGTGAATTTGCTTATTTTATATCCTAATAAAACTTGTAGTATTTTCATCTTTTTCTTGTTTAAAAATTAGAAAGATTGCACTTGTGATTAAATGTACAAAATATATATCTGGCATGCAGATTTTGATTGCCCGTGGAGCAAGTTACAGTGATGAAAATGCCAATGGGTATTTGATCTCTTGATTACACACCTTCTAAATTTCATTATCCTCTTGTGAATTGTTGCATTTAGACCACTTTAATAACGTTTAAACAGCTTAGGTTCTTAATAATATACAGAGAATAAATAGTTGTGGAAAGAATGCCGATAGTTCGGTCAAACATTATTTTATCTATAGCATAGTCTGCCACTATTAAAAAGTCTCAAGACATACATAAGAGGAGGAAGATGTTAATTCTGATTGAGGAAAAACTCTGAATGATGACATCCTTTCACACGTTTCTACTAAAAAACATTTGACCAAGTCACATGTGAGAGAGAAACACCAAATCTCTGTTTTACTATCCTTTGGTTTAGAATTTTTCACAACAATAGTTGAGAAATAAGATTTACATCTTTCCCCGTTATCAACTATAGGCTCAATCCTTCAGATGTCATGTCTGTAAAAATTACATGTTCATTTGTATCCCTTAAGTCAATTTTCCAATAATTATGAATCATTAACAACACTTGAATATTAGAGTAAGATTGAAATATATTCATCAAAATATTTTTGAATTTTGGTTTTCTCTTCAAAAGTTTTGAATTTATGGCAGAGTTAAATATCAAAATGTTGATGACCTTAGAAGGAATAATTAAGAATACATAATAGGGAATCAATTTTCAACCATCATGACAATAGAAACTCACAGGAAAATTGTAGAATGACACATCATTAAGGTGCAATTTCTTAACTCAAATTTAGTAATGAGATCAGTTATAAGCTAAGTTGCAAAAACATGCCTCCCCTGTCCCCAACCCATTTCTTGGCCGAAACACAGAAATGCATGCCATATGGAAGATAAACATGTTTTTGTATGGACATGTGCATTTCCTGAGAAGGAAACACATTTCGTATGCATGGAAGTTGCTGGAAGGAGGTTCCATGGTAGACCTTAAAAAGTCGTCAGCTTATACCAAGTGAGACTCTTGTAGAAAAAGTGTTCAAGTCAATTACTTGTAATAGCTTACTGAAGTCCTTTACTGAAATTGTGGACATGTGAAATATGCCACAAATGCAGCGTATTTATTCTAATTTTACTGGGCAGTTTGCTTTTGAAAATTTCTGTCTGAAATTGTAAAAAAATGATTACTTTGTCTGCAAGGGATCTATTAGCCAATCAGCATCTTCAAAAGCCAGGGCTAGAGGGACTCCCAGTGGCACAAGAGACTCTGAAATTCAAAAGTGTCCTACAAAATCCTCTATTCCCAGACACATTGAAAAACTCGATAATGTTGGTCCAAGGGTTCTGAGAAACAATGTGGCCTGTAATATGTCTGGTTCCTCTAATCTGAACAACAGGATTTCATCTACAAGGGGAAATATTTCAAATACAACTGCTTCTCATTCTTCAATTATTACAAAGGCTCTACCCATCGACGGCAATGCCTCAGATATTGCTTCGCTAGAGCAGAAAACCTTGCAGAACCTATACATATCAAAGCATCATTTAAATTCAAAACCATTGGAAGGTAATTTTATGAATAAACTCTTTTTGCTTCATCGCTCATGTGCTATGTGACCAGAAACCTGACTCGACGTATCATTTCTTGTTTTTGTTCCAATTCTTGTTCCCACTCCTTGCCTGATCATATATTTTTCCATTACTAATCAAATTTATATGTATTATATAGAGGGTGTTAGGGAAGTTGTCTTTTATTCCCCAAATCCAGGGTTCATTTCTTGTTTCTGTCCCATACTTGTTCCCGCTCCTATCCTGACCCTAAAGTGCATTACCAATCAAATTTACATGCATAATCTGGAGGGGGTTGGGGGGATTTCATGCTTCTTATTATCCAAAATCCATTAGACCCATTTGTTGTTCCATTCCTTGTTTCCCGTTTTTGGAAACATAGTTCTCACAACTTGAAGGGTTTTTAAAAAAAATTCCACTATTCAATAATTTCTTGTATGCTAACTGTTATAACAATGATACTTATTATAGTCCACCTATTTGAAGAAAGGACTCCAGTGGTAGCAGGGGTGCAAGAATATAATATTGTTGACATCTACACAGATAAAAGAGATCCTCAGATATGCACATTCTATGCCTATGATATCTATGGCTATCTTCACAACACTGAGGTACTTCCCACCTTTCATGTATTTCATATTTTTATAGGAATAAGATGTTTCAGCTATGCTATGCATCACAATGGAGGAATCCGTTCTTCCTTGTAAATGGATCACATGCATAAAAGTACCTTGCAAGGTCCTTTATGAGATTTATTGCAACTTACTTTAATTTATTTCATGCATCTATTTTGATTTCACATAGTTCAAGATATGTACTTGTGCAAAAATTGTCTTACTCAACTCATAGGTAATTTTCGGCTTAATTAACATTTTAAATTATTTAAAATGCCACAAACAACTTTGATGCAAGCTTGTAGATATGGTCACTGGGAGGTGGTTCAGACACTTGTGTTGCATAAAAAAAATGTGAGATAATCCCAATGTTTCTTACTACCAAATTTGTCTTAACCAATCTCTAAGATAGTTTAATTAACAGTTCAAGCTCCACCTGGATTTGCAGGTCAACATAGCAGACTATTTTAATGGTCGAACTGCTCTTCATTATGCAGCCGTAAATGGCCATTCCCGATGCATGAGACTTCTTTTTACTGACGCTGTACCCATTGTACCTGATTTCTAGAATAGCTTAAGGGCAGAACAAGGGCAAAAAGAATCAGTAGTCAACTTTGATATGAGTCAAGTATCATTGTATGAAATGACTGCAATTGAATATCTGAGTTTGCAGCCATTATTGACATATGTGGGGTTTTATTGCAGTTCATGCTCTAGGATTGCGAACAAACCAACAGATGGAGGTATTACTACCCTTCACATGGCAGCATTGAATGGTCATCTAGAGTCTGTACAGTTACTCCTTGATTTAGGGGCCATTAAATCAACTGTGACAGTTCAAGATGGATCAACAATCGACCTTGACCTTATAGGTAATTAATAATGTATTAGATACTCATTGGTGCTATTCTTTTTCTATTATAGATAAATTTCATCATGGTTTACTGAATTTATAAAAAATGCCATTTATTTAACAAGGAAACATGGCATAATTATACTTTTTATATGAAAAATATATGCGTCATTGCATACAAATGGAAAATTTCAACAAGTAATTTCAAATGCAATTTTTTTCATCTTCATGTATTTTTCATCTTGACAAGTGCACGCAGTACACCTCTCCACTGTGCTGCTTGTGGTGGAAAAATTCAATGCTGCCAGGTGAATTTGCGTATTCTTAGATCCTGATTTAACAAGGAAACATGGCATAATTGGTACTTTTTATATAAAAAATAGATGCATCATTGCATACAAATGGAAAATTTCAACAAGTTATTTCAAATGCAATTTTTTTCATCTTCATGTATTTTTCATCTTGACAGGTGCAGGTAGTACACCTCTCCACTATGCTTCTTGCATTGGCAACATTCAGTGCTGCCAGGTGAATTTTCTTATTTTTATATCCTAATCAAACTTGTAGTATTTTCATCTTTTTCTTGTTTAAAAATTAGAAAGATTGCACTTGTGATTAAATGTACAAAATATATATCTGGCATGCAGATTTTGATTGCTCGTGGAGCAAGTTGCAGTGATGAAAATGCCAATGGGTATTTGATCTCTTGATTACACACCTTCTAAATTCCATTATCATCTTGTGAATTGTTACATTTAGACCACTCTAATAACGTTTAAACAGCTTAGGTTCTTAATAATATACAAAGAAGAAATAGTTGTGGAAAGAATGCTCACAGTTCGGTCAAACATTATTTTATCTATAGCATAGTTTGCCACTATTAAAAAGTCTCAGGACATACATAAGAGGAGGAATATGTTAATTCTGATTGAGGAAAAACTCTGAATGATGACATCCTTTCACACATTTCTACTAAAAAACATTTAACCAAGTCACATGTGAGAGAGCAACACCAAATCTCTATTTTACTATCCTTTGGTTTATAATTTTTCACAACAATAGTTGAGAAATAAGATTTACAACTTTCCCCGTTATCAACTATAGGCTCAATCCTTCAGATGTCATGTCTGTAAAATTTACATGTTCATTTGTATCCCTTAAGTCAGTTTTCCAATAATTATGAATCATTAACAACACTTGAATATCAGAGTAAGATTGAAATATATTCATCAAAATATTTTTGAATTTTGGTTTTCTCTTCAAAATTTTTGAATTTATGGCAAGGTTAAATCTCAAAATGTTGATGACCTTAGAAGGAATAATTAAGAAGATATAATAGGGAATCAATTTCAACCATCATGACAATAGAAACTCATAGGAAAATTGTAGAATGGCACATCATTAAGGTGCAGTTTCTTAACTCAAATTTAGTAATGAGATCGGTTATAAGCTAAGTTGCAAAAACGTGCCTCCCCTATCCCCAACCCATTTCTTGGTCGAAACACAGAAATGCTAATGTGACTCCATGCTAGGAAGCACCACATGAAGGGCATCCCAAGATACCTCTATCTCTAACAATTTATAAATTATAAGGATTCTCTTATGGAAAATCTGTTTTGGGGAGAAATTGTATCTCAAGTCCAAGATTTAATAGTAGACACTGTATTTCTTGTTTATCAAATTGAAAGGTCCAGTTAATATGTTGGTCTCATGGGTATTATCTCCTCTTGGACATTAGCAAATCTGTTTTGAGGAGAAATTGTATCTCAGGTCTAAGATTTGATAGAAGTAGATACTATCTATTTCTTGCATATCAAATGGGAAGGTCCAGTTAATCTGTTGGTCATGAATATTATCTCATGTTGGATATATAGAATGCATATTATTCTCTTGAACTTGTGCAGATTACAATGACTTATGTAAGAATTTTAATTTTCTATAGTGGGATTCACAGTTTTAGTATAGAACTGTGATTCCTGTTGAATCTTTTCAACAATTGGTACTGCTGGCTACTTGCAGCTGCATAGTCATATAGTATAAAGCTGGAACATGTCACTGGTGTGATTTTTTTCAAGAAATTTTATCTTGAAAGTTCATGTATCTATATCGTTCATCTCTTGGAAAATCACTGACTATGCTATTTCACAAGCAACTTATCAATGAGGGAAAAGGAGTTGAGGACACTTACTGGGAGCTTGTAATAAAAGATATCCAAGATGCATGTGAATTAATTGAACCCATTTATAATGCAACTAGAGGAGTAGATGGTTGTGTTTCTGTTCAAGTCTCCCCCAGACTTGTGCTTGATACAGACGGGACTGTTGAAGCTGCTAAGTGGCTGCACAAAACAATCAATCGCTGCAATGTCTACATTAAGATTCCGGCAACTGTAGAAAGTATTCCATCTATAAAGTAAGTTGTTTCACTTGGTATCAGTGTGACTGTTACTGTAAGTCTATTATTTTCTCTGAAGTTTTATTCTTAAATAAATGCAGGAATTATTTTCAGTTGCCAATTATTGCTTCATTTGTCCAAATCTTGGAGCCCAACATGGTATGGTAGAAATTGTATTTGCTTCAAATTTAAGCTGAAACATTCGCAAACTAGGAGGCAATTTTTGTGTCTTGGTTGCACATTTTAGATGCTAAAGGCACATCGCATTATAAATGGTGTTCAAGATGTAGTTTGTACTATTAAGGCATTGGATAACGAGAAAGCCAGTTGTCATGCATGACATTTTTAGGAGTTATAGCTTCCCCCAGTATGGCCATTTACTGTGTGAACTGGCTTTGAATCTTTTCTTTTTAAGACCACACTGACTTCATATTCTCTGCCGAATATGGAATGTGGATCTCTAGATCAACGAAGAAGGAAAAATCACAGGATAACTTCCTAGAAAAATGATCTCTCTTGTACAATGGGGCTTCTAATATACTACTGGGAATTTGGGAGGAGGAACTATTTATAGGACCAATTATTCTATAATAACCTATTGTCTTTCCCTTGGAAAAACATCAAATAACTTTGCTGAATTTAGTGCACTACTTTGAGGTTTCAAGTTGTGTCTAGATAGAAAGAGAGAATCTAGGAATCTAAGAAGAGTTCCTCCCAGTAACTAACTTGTTAAAGAGTAATTGGTTCAGTTTCCATATGGGGACAAAGGGTCTAAAATCTGACAGGAACGGATTCATCCTGTACTCTTTCAAAATGACTATCAGAGCCTTTCCTCCCAAAGTAGGAGAAGAACAATTTACTCACTAAAAAAGTTTTAGAACAAAGACACCGATGACTGGTGATGGCCTGTGATGTTCCTTGTTCTCAGAATATTATGTTGGAATACTGAACACTACCAGAAAAATGAGGGTCACTCTGTCTCTTTTTAGTAACTTTTAAGAGGAGATATGATTAAAGGGGGTCTCTCCTTATCAAACAATAGAAATAATTCAAATCTAGGAGAGAGTAAACAAGCAGAAGAAGCTAGCAATCAGGGAGGATGGTAAACAAGAGATGGGACACTAGTTGTGGGATTCTACAAGAATGTGTCTTCATCTAGATTGGTTAGTTTTCTCTGTGTGCAGATGTGAAGGATTGCATATTTATATTAAGTTTAAATGATGATATCATGATAATCAAGGTCATGATATTCATTTATGCTTTGCATTGGCAAAGCATTGAAATTTTGTATTTAATAAAAAAAAAATCACTGCATTGATTTGCTTGCTGTACTAGCATAGCCACTTAACTTGTGGCTGGTGAACACCAATAGGTCACAAGTTAAGTGTCACGAATAAGTTATCAGTTACTTGTTTTTTCTTTCTTCTAGTTAAATGAGTTGTCTGTCAGAAACTTCCCATTATCCACGCATTAGCTAAGAGTGCATCAGCTACCAGTTAGCTATCTCTGGAAAAGAACTTTTGTGCTTAAGTAGGACCATAAGCTCAGTGCTGTAGGTATTCTTAGGTTTAAATATAGGCTCTAATACATTCCTGGGGTTTGACAGTTAAAACCTATTTTTTTCCTTCCTAGAATGTGCTTTTAGATTCCAGGTATTGGCTACATTTGTTATTCTATTAAACGAGCATTTAACACATGTCCTTGTAAGTATTCTTCTATTGGCTTTTTTTCCTTTAGAAGACTAATATCATGCCAAATTCTAAATTGGATATCAATCTTGCAATGGATATGTTACAAAGTGCATTGTGGTTGTAGGATTCCTTTAAACTAAAATGTCAGGGTGGCTGACTATGAAAAATTTAAACTTACACTGCTATTAAGATGAAGTACATGGTCTGTTTGTTTGTCATAATTTTCTGACATGTAGAAATCTGGAGAACTGCTTTGTAACAATTGATAGAATGGTCGTTAACCTATTATAATTTGTGATTTTAATTGTGAATGCTACAAAAGTCAAGGGATTATCAACTTTATATCCTAAATCAACTTTATATCCTGAATACAAGTCAGAGATACATTTTGATTGCATCAATTTATGTGAGTTTTGAATTTTCCTATCTGCTTTTACATTTTAATGGCCATGCATGAATTGATCTTGTGCTGCAGACAGGTTTAAGTTTAACTGTCTAAATCTTAAAAAATTTCAAGCATGTTTGCATAATTGGCTTCATATTTCATTACAGTACAAGAAGAGTTTGATTTGACAGTGCCCTAGTTTTACTCAGATGGCCTAGTATTACTCATATTATTGAAATTTTGTGCTTATCTGATAATGTCTATAAAATCTAATGACCCCCCAGGCATAATAGAATGCAAAGATGCACTACACAAATGCCTAAAGTCAGTGATGCTAATAATGTGTCTAGAGGGATTTTGGAGAAGTTCCCAAAGTGCCTGAATGTTGTTCCTCCTAGAGTTCTCAATGGTTCATTATCAGGTGTTACTACTGAGACATATAATGTTGATACACAGTTGTGGAGAAAGCATGTGAAAGGATACAAAAGAATGAACAAATATATTGGGGAGAGTAGATATCACAATGTTATGGTCATGAATGCAGGTCTTGGTGGCTTTGTAGCAGCACTTGCATCCGACAAAGTTTGGGTTATGAATGTTGTCACAACCATTGCAAAAAAGAATACACTTGGTGTGATATATGAAAGAGGCCTTGTTGGAATTTATCATGACTGGTATGGTTACCCTTCATTTCTCTTTTAATTTTTGCAAGGCTTTAATTTCTGTTATAGAAATATAACCTATAGTTGGAGGACCACAATTCACAACAATATACATGCATAGGTAGAAGATTAGGTTTCCACTCTCATCCCATTTTGGGAAAAGGATTATAGGAACAAACTACATCTAATATGTAATATAACATGTAAAAAATCTGGTTTTTGTATCCTTATACCTTTTTAATGGCCCTAGTGAAGGACAGTAGATTAACAGGCAAGATGCTCACCCAATTGAAATCATGCCATGTGTCTACTACACGATGCGCCAATAGATTCCATTCTATTTTAAAATGAGAGGATCCCTCCTTACCATATAACATAAAAATCATGGTTTTCATAAACCGATATGGGTATCTCAAGTATTGTGTAGAATACATCCAATTATTCTTTTCTAAGAAGGCCTTATATTCAGTCCACCAATCTTTCAATTTTTTTACTAGATTGAATTCCTTGGCTCTGTACTCATCCAGAAATGTTTTGTTCAATAGCACTTGAGTTTTCTTCAGCTTGAACATTATTTTGAATGAATAGGGTTGTAAATAAGCTATGGAAACCCTACCTTCACTTATGACTGATCTCATTCCAAGATTAATGTGTCTGAATATTGATTTGACAACATCGTTATATGTTAATATTATTGGTTTGGCGGCAATCAAGTAAAGGATGTGCTTTCTGATATTTCAAAAAACCTCTAAGTCATCATGGTCCTTATGGAAGTCTTCATTGATGAACATTCTATACATGTATTTGGGCACTCAAGGTCATCTTGGAATCCAATTAAATGATTTGTATCCGTGAGCAACATTGGATCTGCATCTTTCCAAGGGTTGGGACTTTCTTCAACTTCCCATTTTAAGGTAGCTTCCCTATTCCTTGTGCTTTTGACATTTTAAATAATAAATATCCTACAATAAAAAATGAAAATACAAATATTAAATCTTGTAGACATAATTATGTCAATAGGTGAGTTATGAACATAAATCAAGTCTACCTCAAGTTTCGAGCTAAAATGAATGGACTTTGAGAAACAAGATAGCAGGTGAACAAACTTGGCTTCTCTAGCAAGTTTACAAAGGATAATGGTGAATATTAATTGTGAAATACCTCTCTGAGATGGTTAATATTATTAATGATAACTATATATATGCACGGGTGGCAAAGTTTGGTGATAAGTCCTGTATTTTGTTTTTGCAATGATTTATGGAGTTTGAGGATATGCCCTTATCTGAAATCCTTATGGCATGCTTAGGTGGCAAGCTGGGGTGCATAAATTTTGAAGAGAAATGTTTTGACCATGTCATTTGCACCAAGGGATTCACATGAATCCCAAGTGCAGTTTTCTTTGGAGCGAGGCGTGCCTGCTGTGATTGGTGTAATGGGGAGACAACAGCTTCCTTACCCTTCCCATAGTAGGGATCGAAACGTCGAGATTTGCGAAATCACCCAACGCAACTCCTTATTTACAATTCTCCACTGCGTAAATGACTACTTTCATAAATACTAGTTACTGGTAAGTTGTAATAGTAATAATTATGTAGTTTGTAGATTGATATCTATCATAAATTTGTTTGAATATCATCATTGTCAAGCAATAAAAACTTCTTAACGGGTGCTAGCTCAATGGTAGAGCGCCTGCCTAATTATAGGCAGGAGGTTGGTGGTTCGATTCCTCCGTGCCCTATCATAAATTTGTGACTACAAAAATGACTAAATTCACATATATACGACTATTAGTAGCTAATTTCTTGTATCTTAGTCGTATTTAGCTTAGTCATTAATATGTTAACATCTAGCAGTTTATTTAGTCGTATATTTGGTCATTAATGGTTGCAATCAGTGACTAAATCAATGACTAAATCAATGATTAACTCAGTGACTAAATCAATGACTAAATCTGTGACTAAATCAATGACTAAATCATTAACTATCAATGACTAAATCATTGACTATCAATGACTAAAGCATTGTCTATCAATGACTAAATCATTGTCTATCAATGACCAAATCAATGACTAAATCAATGACTACTAAGTCAAGCTATTAATGACTAGTGAAATACGACTAGCTATAAGATAGTGGTAATTTGCTACTATTAGTCACCGACTCAAAAATAGTCGTTTATAGCCTGATTTTAGTCATTTTCTTAGTCATTAATTTCTCATTTTCTACTAGTGTTAGCCAATGAATCAGCAACTACATTATGTTCCCTAGGGATATGCCTATAGGTAATGGTTCCAAATGATGTTTCTAACAAACGTACCCTCTGAAAGAGGCAAAGGAGCATCGGGTTCCTAATGGTGTAGACATGGTTTAAATGACAAACCACGAGTTGAGAGTCCATCAAGACTACTAGATCATGGAAATCCTGGGAGGCAGCTTCAGCCAGAAGACCAATGACTGCTTCATATTCAGTGATGTTATTAGTAGCGGGACCTCAACAAACCGCTCCTGAACTGACCAAATATTCAGCTAGGGAATAGAGAACCTAAGTAGCCGAGGCTAGATTCAAGGTGTGGCGGAAAGCACCATCAGTGAAGCCATAGAAAGCCATCTGCATGACCAAAACATGGTATAAATAGATGCAGACACCAAAACTCAAAACCATCTTGAAAATACTAAAAGCACACTGAAAGTCAATCAATATACATATATATAAGATACCATCCAAGAAGACCTAGGCATAGTACCTTTTTAGGTACAGACCATTGCAAGGTTTCCCCAAAGGGATTCCATCATAATCAACTAACTCATAGGCTCCTTTCTCTAACACGTTGGAAATAACGAAAGGTCCATACCACATGGACTCAAAATTACCCTTCCCTAGCTTGTCATATCTCTGGTCATAAGTCAAAACTAGGTCACCCTCGTTGAAAACACGAGGCTGGACGGATTTATCGTATTGCGCCTTGACACGTTTCTTATGTGCCTCATTAGCCAAGGCAGCATCTATACAAGTCTCATCAAGGTTATTTAAGTACAAAAATATCGCTTCCTATGGGGAAGTGTCTGGGAGAAGTTCGACGGCAAGTTGTAAAGATGGAATCTGACATTGGATCGACAAGACAAATTCAAGTCCATAGACAAGCTAGAATGGCATGAAAGTAGCAGCTGTTTTTACGGAAGTCCGATAAGACAAAAGAGTAGAAAAAAGAATGAGATGCCAATTGGATTTATGATCTCCAACCATCCGACGAAGCATAGTTTTCAAAACTTTGTTAATGGCCTCTACCTGACCATTAGCTTGAGGGTAATACAATGTAGAGTTTTCATGGTGAAAACCTAGCTTGGCACTTAATTCCTCCATCATTTGATTATGGAAATGAGATCCATGATCAGTGACGATGGACTGCGAAACTCCAAATCTAGCTATGATATGATTGAACAAGAAGAAAGTGGCAATCTTTCCATATTCTGCATAGGCATGGCCTCAACCCATTTTGTGAAATAATCCATGGCTATGATGATGTAACCATGCCCCCCGGCTGAGGTAGGATTACAATGCATGAAGTCAATCCCCCATTTGGCAAAAGGGCCAACAACAATGACGGGGTGAAGCGGAGCAGGATGGGTGCACTTTTTGGGATAAAAATGTTGGCAAGGTGGGCATTTCTTAATAGCCTCATGACAGTATTTGAAGACAGAAGGCTAGAACTAGCCAGCGCAAAGGATTTTCTAGGCTATAGCCATCCCAGATAAATGATCGCCACATGCTCTAGAGTGGCAATCATTCAACACGTGTTCATCCTCCTCATGAGTGAGACATCGCTGGAGAACGGAGTCAATCCCACGTCTATATAAGGTATCATTCAAGATAATATAGTACTTCGCGTGGTGATGGATGCGGCGACGATCATCACGAGATAGATGCGGTTGAAAACACTAGGTCTGTAGATAAATTAAGAAATCTCCATACCAAGGATCAATAATGCTAATTAGGAATAGGAATTCATCTGGAAATGAATCGCTGGGCTCATATTTCGTGGTAGCACAGGGAAGGTCACATATAAGTTCGGAAAAAACCAAGGATTCTTCAATGTAGCCTTGGCAAACTTGAGATCAAACTCCTGAAGGATGACGACCCAACGGGAGTACTTTCTCCCGAGTACCTGACGAGTCAGAATGTAGTACATCGGGTTCTGGTCTGCCAATACGGTGGTATTGCGAAGCAGAATGTAGTGACAAAATTTTTGCACAGCAATGACCATGACCAAAGCTAGCTTCTCCACATGTGAATAATGGGTTTCAAAATTGATAAGATTCTTACTGGCGTAATAAATCACATGCTCCTGACCATGGAGATTGTCATGCACTAAAACCATGGCGATGGTAGTAGTGGAGGAAGCAATATACAAGAGAAAGTCCTTTGAATAATCCAGTGAGTGTATCATGGGTGAATGAGTCAGAGCGTGCTTAAGATTATCAAAGGCGTGTTGGGCTTGGTCATCCTAGAAGAGTGGAGTGTTCTTCTTGAGGAGACACATATAATCGTGCGTTTTCTTAGCGAAATTGCACACGAAACGATAGAGAAAGTTTTCCTTCCCCTACAAACTTTGGAGTTCAAGGATGTTGGTTGAGGCTGGTAGATTAATGATAGTGGAAATATTCAAAGGATCGATCCAGATGCCATCTTTGGATACCACAAAACCAAGCAGACATCCCATCTTAACGCTAAATTTTTTTTATGCGGATTGAGTTGTATATTATAATGACGACATCTCATGAATCTGTCTCTAAGATGACCAGGATGGTCCTCCCTTCGCTGTGAATGAGCAGGGAGGTCGTCAAGGCACGGTTCAACATTATGTTTAATGTTGTGAAATGCATAGGACATCACACACTGGAACGTGGCTCTAGCATTATTCAAGCCGAAAGGTAACCTCTTATATGCAAAGGTTCCCCATGGGCAAATGAATTCTTTCTTATGCTGATCGAAGGGAAATATCTCAATCTAATTATAGCCAGAGAAGCCATCCATGAATGAAAAGATGACACTGCCAGCACAATTGTCGATAATCTGATCGATATGTGGGGTAGGAAAGTTGTCCTTGGGACAAGCTTTATTTAAATCCCTAAAGTCGATGCAGACTCTAATGGTGCCCTTCTTTTTATTGACAGGGACAATGTTCAATACCCATTTCATCAGAGGTACAGGATAAATAAAACCAGCTTTCAGAAGTTTCTCAATCGCAGCTTTAATAGCTGCGGCCTTCCTAGGATGGACTTGCCTAAGTTTATGCCTGACAGGTTTAGCCGTGGGATAAGTTTTAATCTCATGGACCATAATGGAAGGGTCAATCCTCGGCATCTCTTCATAGGACCAGGAAAAAATATCACGAAATTCCTTAAAAAGTGCCTTATATGCTTCAGATTCATTTGTGGAGTAGTTTTGCCCAACGTGAACATGCTCAATAACATCAGGCTTGGTTGATATGTCAATTGGGTTCATCTAAGTAATGTTGCAAAGGTTTCCTTCAAAATCTATGTCTTGCAACAATATATGACTTTGTGGAACATTGACAATATCAGTAGGAAACAAGGATGCAAAATCATGGCTGCCCGAACTAGTATTGGGGAGGAACATGGATCTATGATGGTGATCCTCCCCAATGGGCTCATTCGTATTCATGATCTCTATAATGGACTCTTCAGAAGGAAAAGTATGAGAGAGATAATCTAGAATCAAAAGAGAAGGATCTAACCAGTACGGTAAATGGTAAGGATCTGAAGCCACTAAATAAAGGTCATCAGTGCGATCATCGGAACAAGTTTGAATGGTGTCATATATAACTTCGTGCGGGCTCAATGAGGTGGACTCAACAACATTTTGGCCCTTGGGCTCAAAATCAAATGAGGTGATCATATGTATTATCGCGGTATCCGTGCTAGGAGGAGTAGAGGGAAAAATACCCATAAGGGATGAATCCTTCAGCATACCTACCCTAATCGACTGGTAAGGAGGAGGGGACTGACCTAACATGGGGATGTTATTAGCCATGGAGGTAGTAAAATCCAGCGTACGGAAATCAAGCTTGTCAATGGTAACAATTGTTGATGTATTTGTAACTTCAGAATGTATTCATCTATGTATCTTATGTATTGTAACTCGATGTTTATTCCGGGATGTATCTATTATGTAATTGAGTCATGTTTTCATGCCTCGATGTTTCAATCGGGAGGATCTATAATGTAAACAAGTCATGTCAAGTCAAAGTGGGTAACCTTCCGATTGTCTAAGGGTTAAAGTCCCCGCAATTCTAGGGCACTAGGGTTATTAGACTCTCCTAGTATAGGTCGTCCCTAGTAGGGTTTTAGTCATGTTAGGATTAGTATAAATAGAGAGCTGGGGTCTCTATTTAGCACACATCACTCACACACTCAAGTGTAGCGCATAGTTGAGGAAGGAGAAGACACTGGGGCTAGACAAGAAGAAGTTTACTGCTGTCAGGAGTGCAACTTACTGTTTTGGGGTTTTACATATTGTGTTGATTCTATCTCCGAGGAAGGTGAATGGTTTTCTCCATTTATGGTTTCCCCGATGAAAAACATTGTGTTCATTGTCTCTTGTGTTTGATTGTTGTACTTGTTTTTCTCTCAGTAAAGATCCTAACATAATGCTAGCTTGAATGTTGAAAAACTAACATGGTATCAGAGCTAACCTAAGAAGAAGACACTATGCAGCTGCGGGAACTAGGACATCCTAGTTTGTGGATATTTCTCCATATATTTTCAGCAAAATTAAGGTGTAATAACTCTCCTCCTTAGGGCGCATCTTTCTGTCGAAGTAGAATCCAATTCTGAGGTTTTTCAGTTTTGGACCTGTCACTACTGTCGAAAATTAGGGCTTTTAACAGAAGGGGAATTTTTCAGTGAGCCCAGGCCTGGATTGATCTCCTCCCCAAAATTGAAGTTAGGGACAAATTTCAAGGCATTTGGGTGGACAGAACTCTGGAAAATCAAAACCCTAATTTGCTCCTGAACCAGCTCTGCAGAATTTCAACCCAAGTTTCAGATCCGACATCTTGAACCTGGTAAGATCTAAAATCTTTTGTATTTCCATTTGAGGTTCTTAGTTAAGATGTCTCATCATAGCAATCTTGATGAAAAGCTTGAGGGAGCTGATAACTTCCAAGCCTGGAAGTATAGGATCTCCCTTGTCCTAGAAGATAATGAGTTAGACTTCTACATCCATGAGGAGGTTCCAATTCCAGAGGGAGATGAGGCAAAGGCCTTACATAAGAAGAAGATGGTTATGGCAAAGAGGATCATTGCTGATTCTATCAAGGATCACCTTATCCCACAGGTGTCCTCTCTCAAGACACCTAAAGCTATGTTTGATGCCACCAAATTTTTTGAGGGGAAGAACATAAACTGGAAGATGACCCTGAGAAACCAACTGAAGAATGTGAAGATTCATAATGCAAAAACAATCCAGTCTTACTTCACAAGATTTTCTCATATCAAAAAGAAACTAGAAGTAGTTGATGAACAAGTGAAAAATGCAGAGATTGTGATGACTACCTTGAATGGCCTTCCTAGGTCATGGGATTCTTTCATCCAAGGAATCTGTGCTAGAAATAAGTTAGTCAAGTTCAGCAAACTATGGGAAGAGTGCTCTCAAGAAGAAGCTCGGATAGTAGCTCGAGAAGAGAATATGGGAAGTGAAGATCAAGCTCTCATGGTACACTGCAAGTCTCACTCCAAGTCAAACAAAAGAAGATCTCATAGCTCCAGAGGTAAGCACTCTCACAAAGATAACACTAGAAAATATTTATCTAGGATCATATGTTATACATGTGATGAAGCAGGACACTATGCAAGGAATTGTCCTAAGAAACATAAACTAATGAAGAGGAGCAACAAAAGAAGACATCATGCTTGTCCCGTAGAGGATGATGAACCATCCAGGAAGAGATCCATATATGAAAGTGAAGATTCTTCAAGCGAGGATGAATATGTTCTGATCTCTGCTCTCACAAGTAACATTACTCATGGAAGTGATGATTGGCTTATACATAGTGGGGCTTCCAAACATATGACTGGATCCAAGGAATATTTTGTGAGACTATCAGAACATGAATCACCTCACAAGGTAAACCTAGGAGATGACTACCAATATCCAATACAAGGTAGTGGTAAATCTTCCAATAAATTAGACTCTGAAAAGTCTCTAACAATGAAAGAAGTATTGTTTGTGCCGGGACTGAAGAAGAACCTTCTCTCCATATCAGCATTAGATGCAAAAAGGAATGCGAGTTGCATTCATAGATGGTCAAGTCATCATGTTGCCAAAAGGAAAGACTATCGATGATGCAGTAGTGATTGGAGAACAAGAAGGAGGATTGTACAAATTGAAGTGACATCCAGAACAAGCCTTGGTCCATGACACAGTAGAGCCAAGTGAACTTTGGCATAGAAGGCTTGCACATGTGCATTAGAGAGCACTACCTATTGCAAGCAAAGCTGTTGAAGGTCTTCCAAAAATCCAAGAAAAACATGATGGGGTTTGCAAAGGATGTGCGAAAGGAAAGAATACAAAGAAGACATTTCCAAGTAGTGAAAGCAAAAGCAAAAAGAATCTTGGAAATCATCCACTCCGATGTATGCAGTCCTATGTCATCAAACTCTCTAAGCAGGTATGCATATTATGTTTCTTTTATTGATGACTTTTCTAGGAAGACATGGTTTTACTTCATGAAGAACAAAGATGAAGTATTCAACAAGTTCAAGGAATTCAAAGCCTTTGATCAAAAACCATACTGAAAAGAAGATCAAGACCCTTCGATCAGACAATGGCGAATAATTCACTTCAAATGAATTCAAAGAGCTATGCAAAGAATCAAGGATTAAGAGGGAGTTGTCCACTCCTTATAATCCACAACAAAATGGGATTGTAGAATGGAAGAACAGAACTATCATGGAAGCTGCAAAAGAAATGCTTCATGATCAAGACCTTCCTATGCATCTTTGGGTGGAAGTGTTAAATTTTCATATGCTAAGCTAGATCATTAGTATTTCATTTCGATTTCATAACAAAAGCATATAAACAAGATCATTGAAAGATAGACAAGCACAACCATACAAAAGGAACACAAATATTTATCCTGGGAAAACCCTAAAGGGAAAAACCTAGCAAAAGCCTCCTCAATATAGATGCACCAAAAAGGTAAAAAGGTAAAACCAACAAGGAGATCAAAAACCTGATCCTCCTCCTTCTCCAACTACTTCTCTCCTCCACAAGTGCACTACACAAGTGAGTGTGTGTCTCAAATGAGGA
Source organism: Pseudotsuga menziesii (assembly GCA_001517045.1). Taxonomy (NCBI): domain Eukaryota; kingdom Viridiplantae; phylum Streptophyta; class Pinopsida; order Pinales; family Pinaceae; genus Pseudotsuga; species Pseudotsuga menziesii. The sequence continues at coordinate 280,941 of LPNX010153453.1, read as the reverse complement.
GCACCACACCTCTATTTATATTCATCCGTTCACTTTAATTAACTCATCCGACATGTAGGCTCAAGTTAATCATGTAGGCTCGAGTTACACATGTAGGCTCAAGTAGCCACACTGGGGTGCTAATGACCCACCTTTAAAATTAGAGGGGACTACCTCATGACTCTTATTATTTCTTCTGATTAGAAGCATCGGGGTATAAAGATAATACAAGTGGTTCTCCCGGTAGGACCATCAGTGACCACAAAAGATACATATAGAATTTTCTTTGAAGTTACAATATTTCAACACTCCCCCTTAATGAGAAGGGTATTATACAACAACAAAAACAATAGTAGGAGAGGACATCATCAACATCATCAGGGTAACACATATATAAATCATTGGAAGCTTTTCAACATCGTATAGTCTTCGTTTTCAATTTTCAATGACAACAACTCTTTGATCAGCATCAGCATCTTTTGACCTTTTGATCAGCAACATCTTCAGCACTTTGACCTTTCAAACAGCAACATCTTCAGCACTTAGACCTTTCAATTAGCAGCAACATCTTCAGCACTTTGACCTTTCGATCAGCAACATCTTCAGCGTTTTGACCTTTCGATCAGCAACAATATCTTCAGCATTTTGATTAGCAACATCTTCATCACTTTGATCTTTCAATCAGCAACAACATCTTAAACATTTCGATTAGCAACATCTTTAGTACTTTGATCTTTCGATCAGCAACAACTTCTTTAGCATTTTGTTCTTTCGATTAGCAACCTGATCGGTAACATCGTGATCAGCACCATAATCATACTTCAATTCTCAAACAACACCATCATCATGATATTCTGATCTTTTGATCAGTACGTCATTATCATCACATACTGATCATTTGATCAGTACGTTATCATCATCATACTTTGATCTTTCTATCAATACATCATCATCGTCATACTCTGACCATCATCATACTCTGATCTTTGTTAGAATAATCAACCCATAGTTTACCCACTTAGACATTAATTCCATTATTTTTGTCTTATTTGCCTAGTTCATGTGTCCCACCTTGTGCAAGTTGCTATTTGCCTATCCATAGAGGTCAAACTTGCCTTATTTGACTCATGTAGTGCATGGGAGAGCTAAAGGAATCAATTCTACTTTATTCCTGGCCTCCTAGGCACCCTTCTGCTTTTTCTGCTTTATTGCCTGCTTTTTCAGTGTTTTAAGGCAAAAGGAAAAGCTAGACTAGGTGAGGTTGACTTGTTTTTTGTCCTACACATCCTCCTCTCTTTTCTCCATGAAAAAGCATGTATGAGCTACCATTCCACCACTCTTTAGCTTGCCTAATCCTTTTTTCCAATTCGTGAGCTCCATGACAGATTTGGGATCAGCTTTTTACACCTATGGGGGATTTGCTTATTTTTGGTAAGCCTGCTTTATGCTAGTTTTGGATGCCTCCTCATGCATTCGATTTCTTGATGTATTCTATTTATTCAGCAACCTATGTTATTACAGGGTTGGCTATTGTACACTCAGTTAATACAATTTAGTGTTACAGCTCCATATTCAGTCTCTTTTGTGAGCAATTTTGCATGATCAATTGATAATTGTTGTGAGTAAAATTAATCTATTGCTGGCCTTAATTTCCACATGGTATCAGATCCATTGTAGGTTGTTTCTCTCCTTCAAAAATTGTTTTGTAGGTTCGACATCAAATACTGGGAGCCTTCTACTGACAGCCGGGATAGATTTTCTAGAGCTATGGATCAATCACAGAAAACTATCTTGACTCCTTTCAATTTATTTGAATGGAAAGTAGAGATGGAGATACTATTGAGAGTGAAAGGCCTCTACAGGGTGTCTGTGGCAACAGAAGCAGAGCCCAATGTAGCTGCAGAGAAGATAAAATAGCACAACAGGAGGGATGAGGCTTATGGCCTCCTATGCCTGAGTATTTCCAGAGACCTCCTTTTCCATCTCGATGGATTGACATCACCGAATGAAGTATGGGAGAAGCTTGCTGATATTTTTGGAAAGACAGATGAGATGAGGGGACATCAAATCAAAAATGAGCTGATTTCTCTGAGTCCAACAAGCTTTGAATCCCTGTAGCTATATTTCTCCAAGTTCAAAGCACTAGTTTTGCAGCTGAAACAATGTGGTATTGAAAAGAAAGATGGTCAGCTCGTACGAGCCATCCTCTCGAAGCTGGGCCCTGATTATTCAGTGTTGCTTTCGACCTTCTATGCCACAAAACTGACAGCTCGAACCTGGAAGATGCCTAGCCTTGCATATTTCATGGAATCTCTCACACAAGAACAGGACAAGCTGGTGATGATGGGCACCATCAAACCATCCAAAGATCAATATTTTATTGCTGGAGATTAGAGGGTGGATTCAAAAATAAAAAAGAAAGCTAAAAAACCACCTGAGCAAAAGAGAGACAAGAAACAGTCTCCGGAGGATCTACAAGGTCCCAAGAAGAATAACCAGAAGAAGAAGAACAAAGGTGAAATGAACAAGTGCGCATACTGCAATAAGGGAAATCACACTGAAAGCTCTTGTATGAAAAAGCAGATAGACATGCTGACCAATCTCCTGGAGAAGAATGGAATCTCCCTTCCAGAAAGCTCAAAGAAGAGAGAAGGAGGATCAAGTTCAGATGACAGAGAGAGAGTTCATGCTCTAGTTGCTGGCACATCAAGCTCACCCAGTTTTATCATTGATTCTGGAGCTTCAAGACACATGGTTTCAACTAAGGATGCCTTCTCCTTATTGGATATGTCGAAAGGACCATCTATTGTACTGGGAGATGACTCTTTCACTGAAAGTAAAGGCAAAGGAAGGATAGATCTTGATCATGGTCAATTCAGCAATGTGCTGTATGTGCCTGGTCTCTCCTCCAACCTCCTGTCAGTGTACCAGATGACCCACACTGGGTCTCATAAGAAGGTCATATTCTCCCCCGATTAAGTTGAGATCACAAAGATCTCAAGTGATAGAGTCATTGCAAAAGGAGTTGCAAATCATGCTCAAAAGGTATACATGTTCTCACACTTCCTACCTTACTCAAACCCCTTTGCTCTTCTCATTCATGCTAATGAAGCCAGGAAGCTTTGGCATGAAATATTTGGCCACCTAAACTACAAATATCTATCAGATCTTAGTGAAAAAGAGATGGTCATAGGGTTTCCCAAGATAAAATTTTCCAAAGGAGTCTGCCAAGGCTGTATCCTAGGAAAACACCCATAGCACAAATTTGAGAGAGCTAGTCATGAGAGAACCTCTGCACCCCTCAAGCTGATCCACAGTGATGTTGCTGGCCCATTCCCTCATATGTCCATGAGTCAGGCCAAGTATGCATTGACTTTTATTGATGACTTTTCCAGGTATTGCTGGGTTCACTTCCTGAAACACAAGTCTGAAGTTTTTGGCCTATTCAAAGTCTTTAAGGCTTTGGTTGAAAACCAGTCTGGAAGAAAACTAAAGGCCCTCAGATTTGACAATGGTGGTGAGTATGTCAAGTCTGAGTTTATTAATTATTGTGTAGATGCAGGTATTCAAATGCAGCATTCTATCCCTTACACACCACAGCAAAATGGTGTTGCTGAGAGGAAGAAAAGATCACTGAAGGAGATGGCAACATGCATGATGGAGGCCAAAAATTTGCCACCAAAGTACTGGGCCAAAGCTATCAACTGTGCAGCCTATATCTAGAATAGAGTGCCTCACAACCAGCTTGATGGCATGACTCCCTTCGAAACATGGAGTGGGCACAAGCTAGATGTGACCCATTTCAGGATTTTTGGCTCAAAGGCTTGGGTTAGAATCCCGACAGAGAAGAGGAAGGCTTTGTAGCCCCAAATCCAAGAGTGTCTTTTTGTTGGATACTCTGAATATTAAAAAGGGTACAAGTTGATAAATTTGAGCACAAACAAAGCCTTCATCGAAAGGTGTGTTCAGTTTGAAGAAGAACCCCTTGCAGCAGTGGAAGTTGGTGAAGCCTCTTCACCACCTGAACCTCAAGAAGTAAGTAAAGAGTTTGTCGAACATGATGATTCTGATTTTTCTAATGGATATGAGTTTATTGTAGACCCTAACAGCCCCACAAGGCCAAAATGGGCATCCAAGACACTACATGAAGCAGGTGAGCTAGCTGGGGATCCCAATGACCTAAGAAGGACTAGATCTCAGTTTGAGAGTGGTCTGTGCATGAAGGATCCTATGTTTGCTGAAAAATGCTATTTGATGGTGGAGTCTGATCCTTAAACATATGAAGAAGCAGTAGGAGATACAATATGGCAAACATCCATGAAGGAGGAGTTCAGCTCACTCCAGAAGAGCAACACATGGGAGCTAGTGGATCTTCCCCCAAGGAGAAAACTAGTACAGTGTAAGTGGGTCTATAAGACCAAATTTGCTGCTGATGGTTCACCACTAAATTACAAGGCCAGATTGGTAGCCAAGGGATACTCATATGTTCATGGCATAGATTACAATGAGACCTTTGCCCCAGTGGCAAAAATGGATTCCATCAGGCTAGCTCTAGCCATTGCAGCCTCCAGGCAATGGGAGGTACATCACATGGATGTAAAATGTGCCTTCCTGAATGGAGATCTCACTGAAGAGATATATATGCAGCAGCCTCAAGATTTTTCTAGTAACCCTTCTCTTCTGTACAGGTTGAGAAAGTCATTGTATGGGCTAAAGCAAGCCCCCAGGGCTTGGTATTCCAAGATCGATAGCTTCTTGCTATCACTGAATTTTGTTCGGTGAAAATCAGATCCAAATGTCTATTTGAAGTTAGTTAATGGTTCATTAATGATCATTGTGTTATATGTTGATGACCTCCTCATTACAGGAAGCTCACAGGCTGAGATTGCTTCCTTAAAAGGAGCTATGAACCAAGCCTTCTCCATGATAGATTTGGGGCTCTTAAGTCAATTTTTGGGGCTTGAGATTGCTCAAACCAAAGCTGGAATCAAGGTGCACCAGTCCAAATATGCCTTGGACTTGCTGAACAAATTCAAAATGAAGGATTGCAAAGCAAGCAAAACTCCTTTCCTTTCAGGAGTGAAGCTGGAAGAAGCTGATTCTTCACCGATGGTAAACAATACACTGTATAGGAAATTGATTGGATGTTTGTTGTATCTGATACATACTAGACCTGATATTTGTTATGCAGTAAGTGTGGCTTCTAGATTCATGGATCAGCCTCAAGAGATCCATTGGAAAGAGCCAAAAGGATCCTTAACTTTGTTCAGGGAACAAGGACACATGGGATCTTCTATAAAGCAAAATCTGATCTTGAATTGATTGGATTTACTGACAGTGATTGGGCACGTGATAGCACAGATAGAAAGTCCACATCAGGATATGTGTTCATGCTTACAGAAGGGCCAATCAACTGGTCAAGCAAGAAATAGAGTGCCATTGCACTCTCATCTACAGAAGCAGAGTACAGAGGAGTTGTTAATGTAGCAACTCAATGTTTATGGTTGTAAGGTTTACTTGGAGAGTGTGGCTTCGAACCAGAGTACTAAACTACCATCTACTGTGATAACCAAAGTAGCATTCAAATCTGCAAGGATCTAGTTCAGAAGTAGAGAACCAGACACATTGAGATCCATATGCACTACATCAGAGAACTTGTGCATGATGGCACCTTTCACCTACTCTTCTGCTCATCTTCAGAACAAGTAGCTGATATATTCACCAAAGCATTTTTTGAGAATACATTTAGCAATATCAAATCACTACTGGGGATTGCTGATCATGCTGTGCAAGCATGAGTGAAGACAAGATTCTACAATTTTGTTTTACAGTCCATGTTTAAGGGAGGATTTTCCCAAGTTGGTTTTGCCTCTTTCCTTGTTTAAATGGATTTGCAGTATGTAAAGGGTGACTAAGCCTTGTTGATAGGCCCTATAATTTTCTGATATATTACTCATAAATCAGGCTTAAGGGGGGGTTTTAGAATAATCAACCCATAGTTTACCCACTTAGACATTAATTCCATTATTTTTGTCTTATTTGCCTAGTTCATGTGTCCCACCTTGTGCAAGTTGCTATTTTCCTATCCATAGAGGTCAAACTTGCCTTATTTGACTCATGTAGCACATGGGAGAGCTAAAGGAATCAATTCTGCTTTATTCCTGGCCTCCTAGGTGCCTTTCTGTTTTTTCTGCTTTATTGCCTGCTTTTTCAGTGTTTTAAGGCAAAAGGAAAAGCTAGACTAGGTGAGGTTGACTTGTTTTTTGTCCTATACATCCTCCTCTCTTTTCTCCATGCAAAATCATGTATGAGCTTCTATTCCACCAGTCTTTAGATTTCCTATGCCTTTTTTCCAATTCGTGAGCTCAATGATAGATTTGGGATCAGCTTTTTACACCTATGGGGGATTTGCTTATTTTTGGTAAGCCTGCTTTATGCTAGTTTTGGATACCTCCTCATGCATTTTATTTATTGATGTATTATATTTATTCATCAACCTATGTTATTATAGGGTTGTCTATTGTACACTCAGTTAATACAATTTAGTGTTACAACTCCATATTCAGTCTCTTTTGTGAGCAATTTTGCATGATCAATTGATAATTGTTGTGAGTAAAATTAATCTATTGCTGGCCTTAATTTCCACAATATTTTTATCAGTACATCATCATCATCATAAAAACATCAACATCATCAAAACATCAACATGATCCTTCCTTTCGGAATTACGGGATTTAGGTCTTTACGGAGTTACCAATGATCCTTCCTTTTGGAATTACGGGATTTAGGTCTTTACGGAGTTACCAATGATCCTTCCTTTTGGAATTACGGGATTTAGGTCTTTACAGAGTTACTAATGATCCTTCTTTACAGAGTTACTAATGATCCTTCCTTTTCGAATTATGGGATTTAGGTCTTTACGGAGTTACTAATGATCCTTCCTTTCGGAATTACGAGATCAACATATTTGTGGAACTTAGACAATCCTTCCTATTGGAATTACGGGATCAACACATCTGTGGAACTCAGACAATCCTTCCTATTGGAATTACGGGATCAATTCAATGATCCTTCCTTTCGGAATTACGGGATTTAGGTCTTTACGAAGTTAATAATGATCCTTCCTTTCAAAATTACGGGATCAACACAGATGTGGAACTCAGACAATCCTTCCTATTGGAATTACGTCATCAACACATATGTGGAACTCAGACAATCCTTCCTATTGGAATTACGGGATCAATTCAATGATCCTTCCTTTAGGAATTACAAGAGTTAGGTCTTTACGGAGTTACTAACGATCCTTCCTTTCAGAATTACGGGATCAACACAGATGTGGAACTCAAACAATCCTTCCTCTAGGAATTATGGGATCAACACACATTCTCGAGTACCGAAGTCACCAGATCAGTTCTGAAACAAATTTCAAGGATGATACAATCCTACCACATTCATTGGGACCGAGATCTCCAGATACATTTTGAATTGAGGTTCAGGGATGATGCAATCCTACCACTTTCATGGGGGCCAAGACCTCCGGATACATTTTGAACCGAGGTTCAAGGATGATGCAATCCACCACTTTCACGGGGTGTGAGACCTCCGGATACATTTTGAACCGAGGTTCAGGGATGATGCAATTCACCACTTTCACGGGGGCCGAGACCTCCGTATACATTTTGAACCAAGGTTCAGGGATGATGCAATCCCACCACATTCACGGGGGCCAAGACCTCTGGATACATTTTGAATCGAAGTTCAGGAATGATGCAATCCTACCACATTCACGAAGACCAAAGTCACCGGATCACTTTTGGATAGATGTCCCGAGATGATACAATCCCTCTTCATTCTCGAGGACCGAGGCCACCGGATCACTTTATGGAAAGTGCCCAGGGATGATACAATCCCACTGCCACATCACTACTACCCCTTTCGAGGAAGGTCTTTCTGAACAACACCAAGCTTGTCTCAAAAGTGTTCGAACTTTACTCGAGACAAAGGCTTCATCAGTACATCATCATCTAAACCATCATCATCAACATCTTCAATATGTGAATACTGAACTATCATCAGGTCACCATCATTTGCATCTACAGTATGTAAATACTTAAACATCATCTATATCTTCAGTATGGGAATACTGAAATCATCATCATCTATATCTTCAATATGGGAATACTGAAACATCATCATTTCTACATTCAGTATAGAAATACTGAATCACCATCATCTGTATCTACAGTATGTAAATATTGAAACATCATCATCTGCATCTTTATCTTGGATGTAGAAATACCAGATTTCTATGTGTTACGACGGAACACAGGGTTCTCTATTATCACAACTCTCATTATCACATAGAATCAATGTAGTATCCATCTTCAGTTCAAAGAGACCTGATATCAGCTTCCGAAGCCATATGGATTCACAACTTAGTAGAGCAATCTGCTATGTATTCTGCTTCAGCCATGCTATGAGAGACACTGGACTGTTTCCTACTAAACCATGAACGCATAGCAGACCCCAAACAAAAGCATCTACCTAATGTTCTTTTCCTGTCTGAGATACTTCCAGCCCAATTTGCATCTGTGCAGCCATACAATCTTTACTCATGGCTACCATCATAATATAAACCAAAGTCTATAGTCCCTTTCAGATATCTCATCACATGTTTTGCGGTTACTAGGTGAACCCATCTTGGTTGAACAAGATATTGACTTAAGGTGTTCACAACAAAACAAATGTCTGGTCTGGTATTTGTTAAGTACATCAATGACCCAATGATCTATCTGTAATGAGTCATATCCACTAACTTTGATGAGTCATCAGCTAACAGCTTCAAGTTGGAGTCCATGGGTGTGGCCATGACTTTGCATTCCAACATATTGAATCTCTTCAATATCTCTACCGCATACTTTCCTTGGTTGAGAAATATTTCTTCTTAACTTTGCCATACTTCTAGACCTAGGAAATAATGCATTAACCCGAGGTCTTTCATCTCAAATTCTTTTGCTAGTTTCTTCTTACTTTCCATGACCTATTTCTCATTTCCTGTCAAGGATAAGTCATCCACATATAATAACAGGATGACAAGTTCATCTTCTACAACCTTGAGATAAAGGTTAGGATCAGCTTTACCCTTGGTAAATCCCATGCTCAATAAGAAACTATCTATATTTTCCATACCAAGCTCTGGGAGCTTACTTCAGGCCATAGAGGGCCTTCTTCAACTTGCATACATGATTCCATATGGCTTCAAATTCAAATCCTCGTCACTATTTAATGTAAAACTCTTTCTCAATCATACCATTAAGGAAGGCTTGTCTTTACTTCACCATGGAAGAAACTACCATGATAGTTCTGAAGGAAGTGTACCTTGCTTCCTGGAGTAAGTGTCTCTTCAAAATTAATTCCCTCTTTCTGAAAGAAACTTTTGACCACAAATCTTTCTTTATACTTCTCGATACTTCCGTCAGCTGTATATCCATTTAGAGAATACAATACTCTTTCCTTCTAGTTTGGGAACTATATCCCATACATCATTCTAGTATTCTTTCATTATAACATCTTTCATGAGTTCATCTTGTCAGATCATCAACATATCCTAGTCTTCTACATTCAATTTTGAAGGTTGGAACCCACTTTACTCTTGGTAAAGTCTCAATCCATCAAGAAGCTGTCCATCATGTCGTACCGTGTCGAACTCATATATCTTCTGTAGTCACTCCCCCTGAAGTGGAGTATTATATTCCTTCTTCATTCTGTACAGGTGGATATATATTGGTCAATAGAGTATGTCATGTCATAGTCTATTCTTTCTGAGGCAAATCACGAACCTTTATTTGCACACTTGTTCTTGTAGATCCATATGGAGGATACTATGTACTTCCCTTTATGTCTCGAAATCATATCGTATACATCATTCCCCATGATCAATTATTATTCTTTGATCATAGTTTCTTTCATAGCATTCTTTTCTTCATCTTGAGTTATCTATCATACCCATGGTGGTCTTCATCCTTTGAGGTGGATCTACCGCTCTCTAAATCTCTTTCTTCCGTCATGGTGTCTCTGACACTAGGAGCTTCAGATTCATGTTTATTGAATTTTCATCACTTGTTCTTCAGAACAAGTCTCGTCCTTCTTTTCTTGCAGGAGGTTGTACAGGACCTTTCCTACAATTCAAATGCACCAGTTGCATGGTTAGAACTATTTCATAAAACATATGCATAACAACAAATTCTTATGCATCATGCAACTATTTAGCCAATACAACATTCATCCACATCTCACGGAAACTTTCTAGATGCCTTCCATCTCTATCATGACATCATTGAGATTGTGCCCTAATCCAATATGTCAGCAAAGAGGTTTCATTCTAGATAAGTAGCAATGGAGAGATGTATAGCACCATGAGCTACTTACCGATCACATGCATATTAGTAGTATACAGTCATTAATGCAAACAATCTATCATGCATAACACATCAACTGAATATAATCAAATGCATAACAAAACAATATCATTAAATGACAATTGAATACTTATATTTTATTTGTTTCGTGGGTAGACTCCATCTTGATCATTCTGCTTTATCATATTCTTCATTCATGAAATCATCATTTCTTATCCAAATGATAAGATGAATAAGATGTTCTTCAAGAATTGAGTTTTTCATATTCCTCATTGCTTGAGGGATCTTCTTTGAATGGTGAGAGCTTAATCTTCAATTGCTCCCACCCTCTTCTTCTCTTCTTATGAGTCGAGATTCTTCTTCTTCCTAGAGTTTGTTGAAAGTAATTACTTCCTTCTGGCACACATTCCTTGAATGAATGAATTCTATGATCTCGGGAGACCATTCAAGGTGGCTATCACCACTTCGGCATTCTCCAATTCTTCTTCTACCGCTTCTAGATGTTCTGCATTCTGGATCTTCACATTCTTCAACTGTTTTCTCAAATCCATCTTCTGATTAATGTTCTTATATTCAAATATCTTGATCAAGGAATCAAACATCTTCTGTGTCTTTAGGGAAGACACTTATGGTACAAGTTGATCCGTGATTGAATCAACAATGATCTTCTTGGCCTTGATCAATTTCTTCTTGTGTAAGGATTTGAGCCTCATCTCCTTGTGGAACTAGAACCTCTCTACTCATGAAGGTGTCCAATTCATTTTCTTCAGAGAGATCAAATGCTTCCATGCTTGGAAGTTGTCAACTTCACCAAGATTATCATCAAGCTGGTGTGATATATCACTTTGAAATGAGAACCTCAAACGCAAATAACAAAGGATTAGATCTTACCGATTTGAGGTGTCCGTCCTGGTTCCGGAGCTGGCTGATCTAGGGTTTGCCACAAAAACCCTAATTTTCAAAACTTGGAATATTTCAGATCTGATTGGATATAAATATATATCTCTTCAAATGGATCTGTCCAAAGTACTCCTTTTCTAAAAACAGTGGAGGGAAGCTCCCGGAACAGGAAGCCCTAGTTTTCCAATTTCTTCTACAAAAATTCCTGTCATTGTTTCTATGATATCTCCAATATTATTACTCTTCTATGTCTAAAATTTTGTATTGAGGTAACCTCGCATGTCCCTGATTAAACGCCATAGTTTTCATCAGAATTGGTTTCACCAATTTGGATTTATGATCATTTTACCAAGGTGACCTGTTACAGGACTATTCCAAACAATGAAGTTGTATGGGATGCCACATGTCACTGATTCATCTTCAGAATATAAAATTCAGACCACAGAAAGTAAATTCTATGCCCTTTCTAGAACATCTTCAGGAATTCCATTTGGACCATTGTATCCCACGCTACAACAATTCTCCCTAGGTGTCCTGTTTAGGGATGAATTCTAGAAGAGGCTGGAACCCTAACTTGGAGGGGTCATATCTCCCAGAATATAGCGAATCGGAGGCTGAATTTTGGAAACACTGTAACTCAGGATTGTATCTTTGGCCTATGCAAATTTCAAATCCTTATCCTTTTCCAATATCAGGATATAGCGAATGTACAGAAACTTAGCAGTTTTAGTATTTAGGGTTTTTCCAGATCGGGGTCAAACTAGGGTTTGACTTTCCCGGAGTTTCACCCAACCAAATTTCTTGATCCAAGTCTCTAAAATTCGATTTAGATGAGGAGAAAAATCCTATTCTAGGCTCACTCAAAAATTCTTCTTCTGTAGAAAGCCCTAATTTTCTGCACCAAAACTGAAAATGCTTAGAATCGAATTCCGCTTCGACAGAAAGATGCGCCCTTCAATGGAGAGTCAATCTAGCCTTCTTTTGCTGATAGATCATGGATAGAGACCCAAAAAATAAGAAGCCCTTGATTATTTAGCTGCACAATGTCTTCTTTCAGGGTGGCTCTGATACCATGTTAAATTTTCATATGCTAAGCTAGATCATTAGTATTTCATTTCGATTTCATAACAAAAGCATATAAACAAGATCACTGAAAGATAGACAAGCACAACCATACAAAAGGAACACAAAGATTTATCCTGGGAAAACCCTAAAGGGAAAAACCCATCAAAAGCTTCCTCAATATAGATGCCCCAAAAAGGTAAAAAGGTAAAACCAACAAGGAGATCAAAAACCTGATACTCCTCCTTCTCCAGCTACTTCTCTCCTCCACAAGTGCACTACACTAGTGAGTGTGTGTCTCAAATGAAGATCACCACACCTCTATTTATATTCATCCGTTCACTTTAATTAACTCATCTGACATGTAGGCTCAATTTAATCATGTAGACTCGAGTTTCACATGTAGGCTTAAGTAACCACACTAGGGTGCTAATGACCCACCTTTACAATTAGATGGGACTACCTCATGACTCTTATTAGTTCTTCCGATTAGAAGCATAGGGGTACAAAGATAATACAAGTTATTCTCCCAGTAGGATCATCGGGGACCACAAAAGATACATATAGAATATTCTTCGAAGTTACAATATTTCAACAGGAAGCTGCTAGAACAATGGTGTATGTACAAAACTGTACTCCACATAGAGTACTTGAGAACAAGACTCCTGAAGAAGTCTACTCTGGCAAGAAACCAGAAGTCAGCCATCTCAGAATATTAGGCTGTCCTGTGTACATCCACATTCCAAAAGAGAAGAGGACTAAACTAGATCCTTCAGGAAAAAGGGGTATATTTGTGGGATACACTGAAAGCTCGAAGGCTTATAGAATATATTTCCCAGGATACAAGAAGATTGGCATCAGCAGGAATGTGACATTTGATGAAGACACAACTTACAACAAATCCAGAAAGAGACTTGCTGAAGAACCTGAAGAAGCAGAAGCACCCAAAATTCATGATACAACCATGAATGAAGAAACTTAAGAAGAAGATCGAGAATTTGAAGAACCACAAAGACATGTAGATCCACCTCTAGAGAAGAATCCTCATAAGAGGAAACCTTCTTGGGTACAAGAACTTATCCAAGGTGCAGAAAGATATGGGGCTCCAGAAGAGAATCACAGAGAAATAAAGAGGACCAGATCCTGTTCCGGGTATGTAGCGTTACTATGTGATGTCATTGATAAAGAACCTTCCAGTTATGAAGAAGCGGTAGAATGGAAAGAATGAAAGGATGCTATGATCGAAGAGTACCAATCGATCATGAAGAATGATGTTTGGGATGTTGTCCCAAGACCAGACGGGAATTCAGTTGTAACTTCCAAATGGATCTACAAGATCAAACATGCTGCAGGCAGTAGCATTGAAAAATATAAGGAAATATTTGTAGCTCGGGGTTTCTCTTAGAAAGAGGGAATAGACTATGAAGAAACCTTTGCACCTATAGCTAGATACACTTCCATCAGATCAGTACTTGCTCTGGCTGCAGTGATTAAATGGAAGATACACCAGATGGATGTCAAGACTACCTTCTTGAATGGTGTAGTGGAAGAGGAAGTGTATATAGAACAACCACTTAGTTTTGAGACACATGACAAGGAGTCTCATGTATGCAGATTGAAGAAATCCATGTACAGTTTGAAACAGGCACCCAAGACTTGGTATGGTAGGATTGACAGCTTTCTATCCAGTTTGGGCTTTACCAGGAGTAAAGTAGATTCCAACCTTTACTACAAGGTTGAAGATGGCAACCCAGTGATGCTTCTACTATATGTAGATGATCTGTTTGTGATAGGTATGGATGGGTTGATTACTGATACGAAGAGAAATCTTGCTTCTGAGTTCGAGATGAAGGACTTGGGTATGATGCATTATTTTCTAGGTATGGAGGTGTGGTAGAGTGTGGATGGAATCTTCCTTGGACAAGGGAAGTATGCAGTAGAGATTCTGAAGAGGTTTGGGATGATGGACTACAAGACTATGGCCACACCTATGGCATCGAACTTGAAGCTATTGAGTGATGCTTCATCATAGTCAGTTGATTCTATGATGTATCGTCAGATGATTGGATCATTGATGTACCTGACGAACACAAGACTAGACATTTGCTTTGCTATGAACACCTTGAGCCAGCTCTTGATAGATCCGAGAAATGTTCACTTGATTGCTGCAAAGCACATTCTGAGGTACCCGAGGGGTATAGTTGATTATGGGCTCAAGTAGGATGCGAATCAAAAGATTAACCTGGAGGGTTATGTTGATTCAGATTGGGTAGGTAGTTCCATCGATAGGAAGAGCACTTCAGGGTGTTTCTTTAGTATGGGATCAGGTGTGATCTGTTGGTTTAGCAAGAAGCAATCATGTGTGGCACTGAGTACAGTTGAAGCAGAGTATGTCGCAGCCTGTTCAGCTAGTTGTGAGGTAGTATGGCTGAGGAAGCTACTGTCTGATTTATTTGATCTCCAGATGGATGCTACTTGTATACATTGTGATAACCAGAGTTGCATGAAGTTGTCAGAGAATCCAATGTTCCATGACAAGTCGAAGCACATCGAGATCAAGTACCACTATATCAGGGATATGGTGCAAAGAGGAGCAGTGAAGCTCCAGTATGTTGCGATGGAGGGATAGATATCTGATGTGTTGATGAAGCTATTGGCCAGAGTGAAGTTCGAGTACTTCAGGGAGAAGCTTGGTGTTCTCCAGATCGAGGTTTCCTCCAAGGGAAAGTGATGAGTCCCAAAGCCATTCTGATGAGCAGGTCAGATGTAAGGCTGAGCCATTCTGTCATGGTGAGAGGATTCAATTCCTTCCATGTTAGATATTTGTGCTAAGATCCAAATCCATTCTGATGAGTAGGTCAGATGTAAGGGCTGAGCCATTCTGTCATGGTGAGAGGATTCAGTTCCTTCCATGTCAGATATGAGTGCTGAGATTCATAGCCATTCTGACGAGTAGGTTAGAGGTAAGGGCTGAGCCATTCTGTCATGGTGAGAGGATTCAATTCCTTCCATGTTAGATATGAGTGCTGGCCATTCTGTCGAGTAGGACAGATGTAAGGGCAACTGCCACTCTTCAGGAGAGTGGAGGCACCTGATACATTACCGAGTAGCTAAGTATAGGATTGGGGGCCTTTCTGATGAGGGTGGAGGATTTAGTTCCTTCTAGGTTAGATGTGAGCGCAGGCCATTCTGGCGAGGGTGTAGGACTTGTTTCCTACCAGGTCAGATATAAGGGCAACTGTCATTCCCTGGGAGAATGGAGGCACCTGGTCCATTACCAGGTAGCTCAGTCTGGGACTGGGGGCCTTTCTAGCGAGGGTGGAGGATTTAGTTCCTTCCAGGTCAGATGTGATTGCAAGCCTTTCTGACGAGGGTGGAGGACTTGTTTCCTTCTAGGTCATATATAAGTGCTGAAGCCTTTTCACAGATGTTAGTGATGTGATGTCCTATCATGCTGGTGAATGTGAGTGTTAGGCCCTTCTAATGTGATTGCAGGTTCCTACATGATCAGATGTGAGTGTTGGGCATGCCTTTCTGATGAGTAGGTGAGAGGTAAGTGCTGGGCAAAGACCTACCTGATGGCTAGGCCTACAACCAGCATGAAAGAAGGCTGGCTCTTTAGAACTTCCTATGATGAGATAACACACATGATGATGACCAGATGAGCTCCAGATCGAGCTATGATCCAAATCCAGTTATGATGACTCCAAGAGATCCAGATCGAGTGATGATACAGATCTAGTAGTAATGATCCACATCGAGAGATGATCCAGATCTAGTGATGATGATCCAGATCCAGTCCAGTGATGATGATCCAGATCGAGTGATGATCCAGATCCAATGATGTTGATCTAGATCGAGAGATGATCCAGATCGAGAGATGATCCAGATTCGAAGGATGAATATGACTTGAAGATGAATATGACTTAAAGACTCAGAAGAGTCGAGATGCATATGACAAGATGATCCAGTTGATACAGAGAAGAAGACCAGTACTGAAAATTGTGTCGAAATAATACCTTCCTAGTTAAGAGGGAGTGTTGATGTATTTGTAACTTCAGAATGTATTCATCTATGTATCTTATGTATTGTAATCCAATGTTTATTCCGAGATGTATCTATTATGTAATTGAGTCATGTTGTCATGCCTCGATGTTCTGATCGGGAGGATCTATAATGTAAACAAGTCATGTCAAGTCATAGTGGTTAACCCTCTGATTTTCTAAGGGTTAAAGTCCCCGCAGTTCCAGGGAACTAGGGTTATTAGACTCTCCTAGTAAAGGTCAGCCCTAGTAGGGTTTTAGTCATGTCAGGATTAGTATAAATAGAGAGCTGGGGTCTCTATTTAGCACACATCACTCACACACTCAAGTGTAGCACATAGTTGAGGAAGGAGAAGACACTGGGGCTAGACAAGAAGAAGATTACTGTTGTCAGGAGTTCCTCTTACTGTTTTGGGGTTTTACATCTTGTGTTGATTCTATCTCTGAGGAAGTTGTGGGGTTTTCTCCATTTATGGTTTCCCTATTGAAAAACACTGTGTTCATTGTCTCTTGTGTTTGATTGATGTACTTGTTGTTCTCTTAGTAAAGATCCTAACATAATTCTAGCTTGAATGTTGAAAAACTAACAACAATTCTCCCAAGATGTGGGAATTGGACCATTCAAAATACTGTTGAAGCAACAACATTCATGGCATAGAACCAATTCCTTCCTAAAAGGAGGTTATAATCCAAAGGGGCATCTACCACTTCTACCTGGATGGAAATGGTTTTGCTCCCTAGTTCGACCACGAGGTCTAACATGAGGCCATGGGGTTGGAAAATCCATCCATCAAAGGCTTTAAGGGTCGTAGGTGATGTAACAAGCTCGAGAGAGCCAAGAGCTTTCCAACAAGTTAGAGATAACACCGAGGTCGAAGCTCCTTCATCTAGTACCGTTCGAAAGACTTTCTTTCCCACTACTTTCATAATGATCTGAAAAGAAAGTTTATGCATTAATCTAGGTTTATAGTTCTCCACATTGAAGTGAATCAATTTAGTGTTATCTGGGTCTACAGCTCCTAATGTGGTCAACAAGTTCTTGCGCTGTGTAGGGAAACTTTGGAGTACTTCTAGGGTAGACATCGTACAAGGTGCCTGAGTGAGATATTCAACCACATTATAGAATTGAGCAACTCATGCATTGGGATTAAAGACAACATTCCGAAGAGTACTCTTTGGTGGGCACAAAATCATGTCGAGAGTAGGCTTCTCGATAGACAAGGGAATAATACATGAGGATTCTAGAGAACTAGTAGAGGGAGATTTCCCTGAAGAATATTGATCTTATTTCTTATTTGTGGGTTTATCATAATTTCGGCTTCAAGTTGAGAGATGGATGGTATCTGAGGACATCATACGAATTTCCTCCGATGAGCTAGAGTTACCCTGGTTAGACATGTGGTCTACCAGTTTTTCTTGAGAGGGAAAGGGATCAGTAAGTAGGTGCGGGATTAGACTTCAGAAACTAGGAGATTTCGTCTCGACGAGGACACTCCTTTGAAAAGTGGTCACCACTGCATAACAGACAGGGATATTTAGCCTTCCTTTTCCCTTTGTCACTATCATTATTGGTTAATCGTGAGGTCTCCTATTGGTTTCCAAGTTTTTTATTTCGATTTTTACCTTTCTTTTTATTACTTGAGGTTTGAGTACTTTGAATAAAATTGACCTCGATAGAAACCTTAGAAGTTGAAGGAGTAGCAGTTTGGGTTTGCTTCGTAGATTTCACTGTGGATGGGGACTGGATTGAACCAACAATCCCATCAATAGGTACTTCTACTAGTGGCTTGGCAGGGTCAGTGCTGGGGTGAGGAGCTTGAGGAATCAGGTCATAAAGAGTCTCGAACTGGGAATAGACCAATTCTAGGTAATGAGCCCGACTAATAGCCTGCTCTTCAGTAATGGCACTGCGCATGGACACATCTTGGGAAATAGGAGGCAACAGGACTTAGTGAACCAATCAGTTAATAACTGATCTAGAATAGGGGCCTTAATAAGCCTTCTTTGCCTTCTCCACTCATGAATATGATCAGAAATGTGGGTGGAGGTGTTCTGTCACAGAGAAGTTAAAAGATGAGTGCCCATTTCATAATGAATAGGGACCTGAAAGTGCGTAAGAGATACGGTTTCCAATGAGCCAAAATCCACAAACGAATGTTGTGGGAGTTCAATGTACCATTTCGTGGTCGTACCAGTCAAATTTCGCTAAAAGAGTCGTAACCAAATGAAATCATCCATGAGGGAGTTTGAGGAACACCACAAATGAACAGTCATAACATGGTTATGCGGATCTTCACCCTGCTTCCCATCGAATTTCGGAATATCTGATGGTAACTTTACCAGAATTGGAGGCCACGAGGGATTGTGTCAAATGGGCTCATTAATCAACTTGGACAAATCAGGCAAGTCCAAAGTTGCTAGGAAAGGTAACTGTCTATTGGGATGCATATAATGGTAATATTGATATGGCATATAATTACCAGTAGGGCCATAGGTAGACTGATAAACAGGTTGCTGTGAGGAAGAACCACCAAAGAATCCACCCATGGGGGGTGGATTTCCAGAATTAGGACCACTAGGACTGCTAGGGCCTCCAAGAGGAGGACCTCCAGAGCCATCGGGACCACCAGGACCACCGAGACCACCAATACCACCAGGAGGTGGACCACTAGACCCTTCGAAGCCTCCAGGAGGTGGAAAACCTCCAAAGCCACCAGAACCACTAGGTGGAGGGCCACCAGACCCTCCAGAGCCATAAGGAGGAAAGCCACTAGGTCCCCCAAGACCAATAGGACTTCTAGGACCATGAGGAGGACCGCCAGATCCTCCAGGACCATTAGGTCCCCCAGGGGGAGGACCTCCGTAAGGTGGTCCTCCCACACCTCCCACAATATGTATAGGTATCCCTCCCATGGCTAGCATGTAAGACTAGTTGGGTTGCCCCCATGGCATAAAAGTGTTACTAGGGAATGGAATTCCAGTAGGATTAGATGGATGATTACCTATAGGTATTTGATAACCATAACCACTAGAAGACTGAATGGGAACAGGTTGTTCCCCCAAGGGCTGACCTGAACTAGATGGGGGATTTACCACAGTAGTGTGGGTGGGAGGGACAAAAACTATAGATGTTTCTATGTTAGAGGTCTGCTCTTGAATAGGTACAACTCTGGTATCAGATAACATAGGTCATGCCGGGGATTTCCCTCCAACATTCAAAGGTACTGATGAAACAGGAATTGAAGGTTGGGCCCCAGATGCAAAATACCTAGGAGGATTTGGAACAGACAAAACATTAGAGGTGATAGGGGTGGAAATTTGACCTGGGCTGTGGGTTGTTAATGGACGATCTATAATCGGTTCAATGGGTCTCATAGAATCGGCTAGTGAATGATATCCCACAGGAACAGATGTGGAACGTACTGGTGTAGTGCCTAATAGGTTATCAATCTACTTTTCTAACTCCTATGCATGGAGAATAGTGGTGCGATATTTCCTGCTTTCTTCTTCACTCTCAGGAGAACTTACACGGGTGCCAAATGAGGCAATGTCCTGTTCGATAGGTGTCTCCCAAAAAAGAGCATTAGGACCAAAGTCCAAATGGTTATCATCAACATGACCTTCCAAGGGAGGATGGAACGATGAATCTTCCTAGGAAGTCTGTTGGACCAAGGAAGGCAAGTGCGAAGAATATGGTACTCCACTTTCCACCACCACATTATCTCCCACTTGGGAGGTGGTAGTATCTCCTTGGTCGATAGATTCCATTGGATTTTCTCTTGAAGTAGGAGTAAAATCAGGTGGCAAGCCCTGTACTCTCCTGGACTGTCTTAAATCAACCAGTTTGTACAGTTCCTATCTAACCTAGGGTCTGAAGATCTAGAAAAAGCACACCAAAAGACTTCCCTACTCAAACTATAGGTCAAAACAAGTAGACTTAAAATGACAGGAGGAGTTCAAAAGTCATGTCTCTCACTAGGATTGTCAAGAAGGTGCCACTCATGATATACCTCAAGGGTACGTGCGTAGTAATCTCCCCGAAAGCTATTTTCGGTGTATGGCTCCAAACAAGACATCCAAAGGGCTTTTCTCAGATAGATAAGGTACCCTAGTGGGGTCTCCTAATATACTCAAGGTACGCGGGAGCTCGAATCGGTAGTAGTGCTGTCTAATGCATAACCGTACACAAGGGGCCTTTCGATATACAATCGAGTACATGAAGTACCTTTATATATACCTCAAGGGTATGTGAAAGGCCATTCGATATACTGACGGTATGTGGAAGAACCGTGTGAGTCCTGAAATGTAATGCTGACAAATAATGATAGCTCCTACATTTTACGATGCCCGAACACGTCTCTAACCTATCACTCAAGTTACTATGTAAATTTTAACCTATAACTACCGTTAATTTTAACTTGTACTGTTAGGTGAATGCACAATGTTTTGACAGAAAAGTAAAACCATGCGATATGCTTGTGTAAATGTTCACTTTACCGTTCAGTATGCCTACTTATGGGAGGGAAGAGAGTGTTTTTCTTTTTGTTTCAAAACCAAAAATCATTCCAATCAACAGTCATGAACATCAAATCAAAGACAAGCAAATACTTCTACAAACCAAATTCTTCTTTTCGAAAGCAATTGAGAAGGGTGAGAATCTCTTTTCCTAAAAGAACAACACCAAGCACACCTATATGCCAATGCACTCTAACTTTTCAAATTTCTTAAAAACATAAGCAAATCTAACTTAAAACTACGATTTTTTTTTTATTTCGATCGAGATAGGCCTATATGCATGAGAGATGAAAGATCATAAAGGTCTTGAAAGCTTGTAAATCCAATCAGAGAACCGAAATCCAACGCTCAAATATGATGTCCTAATCTCAAGCAAAACTTTTTTTTTTGAAGGGAAGAAAAAGAAGTTTACTATGCAAGCAAGAAATGAAATCTAGAAGCTAATCTAGTGTTCTTCTTTTAGTATATGCAACGAAAAGAGAGTTCAATGAGTGCCCTAACTTTCAGAAAACAAAAAATACTTATTTAAGCACAACCAAGAAGCAAGAAGTGGATGAACAATAAAAAAGACTAAACAAATTTTTGAAATTCCACTCAAATCAATCTTAAACCATCAAAGCAGCAAGGCACACACATCAGATTCAATAAAACAGACCTGATAACAGAACTGAAAGCAATCAAAATTCAAAATGTTTCCAAAGAAAAATGAGGAAAAAGAGTTTTGGACTAATGCCTACCTGGTACCGCGCTTCGTAGGTGTTGTAAGGGTGTTCCCAAAGCAGCACCGCTCCTCACAAACAAAATACAGGCGGTGGCACTACGCACTGCTCACTATGTTCAGGTAGTGGCACCACTCCTCATACAAAGCATGGCCACAGCTCCCTGTAGATGGTCAAAATAAAAAAGAGAATGATGGATCATATAAAAAAATACTAGATCAAGGGAAATACTGTCGAATTGAAAGTGGTAACAGAGCATAAAAAACCAAAATGACTCAGAACTGAACAGATCTAGAAATTTCAAACCCAAATAATACAAATCAGAAAGTAGATCTGACTAAAAAGAGTTGAAGAAAATGGATCCTAGATTCAGACAAGAGTTGCAAACTGAGGAAGATCAGAACAACTGAATACAACTAATCCCCAGCGGAGTCGCCATATTTGTTAGCTGGAATATTTCCCCTCCTGCGAACAGCAAGGTGTTCCACTGGTCTGAATGGTTCAGATCCAGAACAAATAGATCACAGAGGCTGATAACTCTCCCTAGACACTGTAGATATCTGGAATACAAGGATTTGATAGTCCACCTGTGTACTTGCAATCAAGCTCAACACAAAACGAATCAAAGAAACCAGAATATGATCTACTAATCTATGCTAGTGACTAAGGAATCTAGCAATATATATATGAAATCAAACATCAACAATATATATGGGACATAAAATCAACTTGCTTTAGAAATATGAAGAATTTTACATCCAAGCCTTAGTGTTGACATGCATCTCCATGAAACGAACTCTTCATCCCAAAAAGATCCGACTCTAGGTCTCTATGCTCTCTCCAAATGATCTTGGCCCAAGAATCAATCCAACAACATAACAATACCTTCAATGTTCTCCCTCTCAACCATGTCCATAAGTTTGTATTTATAGGGATTTAATGGATAGAGATGGTTGAGAAATTAGTGGGTGAGGTGGCCTCTAAGATCCTAGGATGAGGGATCTCGAGCTCAACCAACCCACAACAGTAGGGATAAGGAATATCTTGAGGCTTATCATCTAGAAGCCTCAAGAAGCTTCTCTTTTTCCCTTTTTACCCAAGGTACCGTGCTTCTCCTTCTATGACAGATCGGTTTTGGTAATAACCACCTATGGACCAAGGGCAATGGGCAGTGGCACCACTTGTGGACAATTGATGAAAGGCGTTGCGAGCAGGGATACCGCTCCTGGATAAAGGGGCATGCATGGTGCTAGGAATTTGTATGACAGACTGATAAAAAACCATTTAGTTTCCACTCCAGAAGCTGGGATTCAGGGCAAGTAGGTATGTCAAATGTTTTATCGCATGATGGTGACATGATTTTGGTATAACACAAGGCTATGCTACATATAGCCCTGCATATGTCTCCATGGCATATCATCTACCCACATCACAGGTCTATTTGACAGAAAGCTGGTTGAAGGAGATAGCTATGGACCTGGTAGAAACTTTAAAGAGAATGATGATACCAGGAAATAATTTTTGAACTAGACCTTCTAGAGAATATGACACCTCTACTCTCTGTGCTCCCTATAGGTTTATTGCACTGATGCTCAACAAGATTTTTGGCAGAGCACATGGGAAGAGTTTCAAGATAGGTTGGATACAAGTTATCGTTTTCGTGGCTACACAAGGAACCATCTTTAACTGGGCCAACATAGTGTCGAGCAACCTTTCTGCATGTATATCAGCAGCTTTAGGAGGAGTATCTCAGAAGAAATCTGAATTTTATATGAACTCTATCCTAATTAATTGCCTATTGTGCACCCAGGATTTTCCTACTTTGAGATGTAACTGGGAGAAGGAAAGAACCCCAGTATATGTAGCCTATAAATTGTTGTGGGCACATAAGTATCACGGTTATTATAGGGAAATTTGCGAGAATTTCATTATGCCTTTATATACCCTAATTTTTTTTACTGAATGTAATTGCATGTCTGAAGAGGCATTTAAAGTCATACAAGAGTTTGGGGATTATTATTTGACGGAGGATGGATTATATGTAAGGATGTATGGGGGATCCAGAGCTCCTTCTCTACTCCCAAAGTATGCCATAGATTATGTACTCCATAAGGAGGCAGTCAGACAGTTGTACATTGATGGAGTAGGCAATTTTTTGTTTGAACATAAGAAGGAAACTTACCCTGCAGTACCTTTCTTACTTGGAAGCTATAAGTTTTCAAGGGTAATGTAGGCAGCATAATTTGTTAAAGAGCTAGAATATTTTTGCTTCGGAGAAATGAATTTTCATAGAAATGACTCCCATAACAAAGTAGTTGACTACTGCAAAGAAGCAGGAATCCATTTTGAGTATATTGACTTTTGGGACAAAGATGAGGAAACATTCCGCAATGCAAAGAACATAACAGCCCTCAAGAAAAGATTCAAGCAAAAAATAACAACTATTGGTGGAAAAGGCAAGAATTTAGAAAAGTTTAAGAAGTTAGAAGAAGAAGAAGCCAAGAAAAGAGAAGAATATGCTAGAAGATTAGCACAGGAAGCAGAAAATTGGTTAAGAATTGAAGAGGAAGAAAAGAAACGAGCTACTAAAGAAGCAACTAGGAAGGAAGAAGAAGAAAGGAAAAGACAAGAAGAAGCTGAAATAAAGAAGAAACAAGAAGAAAGTGAGTGCTTGAGACTAACAGAATCCCAAAAGGATCAGCATCCTACAGGGAAAGTTGATGCACAAGGAATACAAGACCAAATAGATCAAGAGCAAGGACAATCTGATCCTGATCCCTTGGAACCTACTATATCTTCTGGCAACATATTAGGAAAGGCTTCAATTTTGGAAATAAATTTAATCCCTTTCATGCCTACCGAAGGGGACGAGGTTCCTGATTTAATACCATTTTTTATGACAAAGAAAAGAAAAGAATTGTTAAAGGAACTGAGAACAAGGTAGATACTGGGGGACAGCCAGGAAAAATGGTGATAGACAAGACATTGGTACATGGTACGCATAGAGATCCATGGTTGATAGCAAGAGCTAGGGTATCTTTAACCTTAGCAGCTGAAGACAATGTGGATAGGCTCATGACTGATCTGGAGTAGTCACGAAAGAATGTGGCCCAACTAAAGGAAACCTTAAATAAGGAAAGAGATGAGAGCCAAAATCTAAAGAGAAAATATGAAGATATTATAGGAGAAGTCGAGACTTCAAGAATAGAATTCCAAACTCTGCAAGCAGATAAGAATTCTCTAACAATATCTGCAGAGAATAGAGAGAAGAGTGCTCAAGTTACCTTAGCTGAATTACAAAATCTATAGCTAGAGCATCAGATGTTAGAGACTGAAAAAGATAATCTTCAGTTATCATATGGAAATTTAAGTGAAGAAAAGAACAAGTTGGAGAGTAGGGTTACTGAGCTGGAAATGGAGAAGGCTACTGCAGAAGAAAAGGAGAAGCAATATTAGATGCAGGTAGCAGCCTTAGAAGAGTAAAAAAATTCATTGACTACATCACTTAAGGATGCTAT
Organism: Pseudotsuga menziesii; assembly: GCA_001517045.1. Classification (NCBI taxonomy): domain Eukaryota; kingdom Viridiplantae; phylum Streptophyta; class Pinopsida; order Pinales; family Pinaceae; genus Pseudotsuga; species Pseudotsuga menziesii. The sequence continues at coordinate 255,787 of LPNX010153453.1, read as the reverse complement.
GGAGAAAAAAACCAACATCGAACCTTTGAAAGACCATGTTCTGACTCAAAGAAAAAGGATCCATCAAATACAAATACAGATAGAAGATGAAAGGTGCAAAATTTTTCAGATAGACACCAGGCTAGAAGAAATTGTAGATACCACTTCATATTTCCTAGATAGTTCTCAAGATATATTGGAGATTCTAAAAGGAAGAATGGTCTGGGTAGAGACCAATAAGGAATCTCCCGTAGACCTAGTCATAAAATATCAGCAAACTTTAAAGCATGAATATGAATTACTAGAATTTGCAATTAATGTAGCAGAGGAGTTCAAGAAAACAGTGAAAAAGACAAAGACATCATGTGCTGAATTTTGCAGGAGAGTGCTCTCCACATACAATCAATGTCAGAATTCTGTAGAAAAGATATTGGATGTGCTACCTCAGCATGAATTGTTTCTAAAACATTTTCAGGACAAGTACAAAGAAGATGAGCAAGAAATCCAGTAGGTCAAGGACCTAGATGAATGGATATTGAAAAATGCGGTGGGACATGCAGCCATGAGCATACATTTATTAGAAGACTAGCTGTTCCTAAGTCCCACTAGGATAAAGGGGGTAAAGACCCAATCTTCCAAATACGAAATTAAAATTTGATTTCTTGAGCCTTTCGGGTTTGAAGGCATAGCAGCAGATGCTTATGCATGGAAGAAGTTCACTAGTGAGCAAGTTGGCCCTTCCTCATAAAGTGTTTTGGAAATATTGATTTAAAATGTAATATAATTTATTAATTTTGTGCACAAGCTACATGACAAAATTTTGGAAATGAAAGGTTGGGGAAGCTCAATAGACAATGAGGGGCAGCCCAAGAGTTTTGTTTTTGTATAAGTATAGGAAAGTTTTAGATAGGAGGGGACCTTTTTTCCAGACGATCTTGAGAAATTATTGTAAGAAGAACTAATTCATTTTACAATAAAGAGTTATATGTTTCTGGTGGAGAAAGTTCTGTGGATTTTCAAATGTTTGCTATGGGCTAGTTGGATATGAACTATTTCTTTTTTCAGCTTGTTTCCATAAACTGTGATATCGTTCTAACCTATTGAATTATTTCATGTTATGAATGTGCTCCTCTTTATTTTGTGAAATTTCCACATTGAGTAATGAATGTTTAAATTGACAATAAGCTATCTTGTTGTTTATATTTCTATTAATATTCATGTGTTTAGAAATGTTAAGAGATATCTGTGATTTTTTGTATGCATGCAATACGATACATTACTCACCATTAACGATAGTTTTGCTCCCTATGGATAGGTTAGTGAGTCTTAGTTAGTTTCTTGTTGTTTGTGATTTAGAAGTGAGAGAGGTAAGCCGAGAGGTAAGAACCTGCGCATCAGATTGTGACCCTCCTCATTATCTCTATTGTCTTCATTTAGTTAGGCACTTACACATCATACCTAAAACATTAAAAAAACTAAAAAACATACACGATGAACCGGGCCGTAACAGATAAAACACTTTAATTGTTACTTGACCTATGGTAGCCGGACCGTAAACCAGACGGAATCCCCATACCAAACAATAACGAGCTAATTGGGAATGTTTATTGGGGAGAATCCCTACTCTTGTTACCTGTGATTCTCTAGGCCTCAATAGGATCATGATATGACAGAACCTTAGTTACCTGAAGAATTGCCCAGTGAAATTATTTCTTGAAAGAGAAAACCTCCCTGGGATTGTGAAGTAATCGAAGAAACAAAAATACATGGTGCCCCAAAAGGGACCACCTGAGAAAGAAAGAATCTAAAGTCATACCCTAGTTATATGGCTTTGATGTGTGATCTAGTTGATAAAGAACCAACATGATTTGAAGAAGCAATAAAATAGAAGGAGTAGTCTGAAGCAATGGTTGAGGAATACCGGTCCATTATAAAGAATGATGTGTGGGAAGTAGTACCAAGACCGAAAGAAAAATTAATGCTATCGTTGAAATGGATCTTCAAAATTAAACATTCAGCAAATGGTAGTATAGAAAAGTACATGGCAGGATTTGTAGCTTGAGGATTCTCTCAGAAAGAGGGAACCGACTATTAGCAGACCTTTGCACCAGTATCTAGGTGCACCTTAATTAGAACCATCCTTGTCATGGCATCCAATATGAAGTGGAAGCTACATCAAATGGATGTGAATAAAACCTTTCTAAATGGCTTGATTGAAGAAGAGGTATATATCTAACCACTGCAAGGTTTCGAGACTAATGATCAAAAAACTCATGTATGTAGACTAAAGAAGGAATTGTATGGGTTAAAGCAAGCACCCACAATATGGGATGGATAGATCAATGGATTTGGGATTAGATTAGGCTTTACCAAAGTAAAACAAACTCCAACCTCTACTATAAGATAGAGGATGATGGGATTATGATTTTATTACTATATGTAGATGATTTGTTCTTGATAGGAGAAGATAATCCCATCATCAAATGTAAGAAGAAGCTTGTTGCAGAGTTCAAGATGAAAGACCTTGTAATTATGCATTACTTTCTAGGTCTTTAACTATGGCAATACCCAGACGAGATTTTCCTAAACCAAGAAAAATATGCTGTAGAAATCCTAAAAAGATTTGGAATGATAGATTGTAAAGTTATGAATACTCCGATGACAACAAGTTTGAAGCTATTAAATGATGATGCTTCAGAAGTAGTTGACACCACCTTATACAAACAGATTATTGGCTCTCTGATGTACTTAACCAATACAAGACCACATATATGTTTTGTTGTAAACACTCTTAGTTAGTATATGGTGAATCCTAAACACATTCACCTTATTTGAGAAAAACATTGCATGAGGTATCTAAAGGGAACTTTAGACTATGGGCTCATATTTTCATCTAGTGGCGAGATCAAATTACATGGATATGCAGATTCAGATTGGGGAGGAAGTTCCAAAGATAGAAAAAGCATCTCAAAATTTTGCTTTAGTCTAGTATCATGCATGATCTCTTTGTTTAGTAGAAAGCAGACCAATATTGCACTTAGTACGAGAGAGGCTGAATACATTGCATCGTGTTCAGCAAGTAGCAAAGCAACATGGATTCAAAATATGTTAGCAGAACTATTTGATGCATAGACAGATGATATTGATATCCTTTGTGATAATCATAGTTTTATTAAGATGATCAAAAATCTTGTGTTTCATGATAAGACAAAGCACATTGAAACCAAATATCATTTCGTCTGGGATATGGTTCAAAAAGGAGCTCTAAAACTCAAGTATGTTGCTACAGACGAACAAGTGGAAGATGTGTTAACTAAGCCTCTGGATCATGTAAATTTTGAATAATTTTGAGACAAGCTTGGTGTAGTACGAAAGGACCTCTCTCAAAAGAGGGAGTGACAGTAGATGATGAATGCAGTGGTGAGTAGCTTAGTCTAGAGGAGGGTAAGTATTGCTAATCTTGTTTGGCCCAAATGGGTTAGTAAGTCAGACGAGACTTGTTGATACTAGGGGGATTAGTATGTCTGGATAGGATTGTTTGGCATAAAAGGGTTAGTAATTCAAAGGAGACTTGTTGATACTAGAGGGATTAATATGTCTGGATAGGATTGTTTGGCCCGAAAGCATTAGCAAGCTAGACAAGGCTAGTTTAGTCCCCAGGGATATCCATCTATCTAACTAGGCTTGTTTGGCTCAAAAGAGTTAGTAAGTTAGACAAAATGCCTGGATGGATCTACTAGAGAACTCACTGTGATGCTGCTCCGAGACGTTAAAGGGAAAGGTGTATCTTTAGTATTGCTATAATGTTGATAGTTGAGATGGTTGTTGATGATTTCTAAGATGATTTATTTAGTATTGTTATACTAATGATTGATGAGATGTTTTCTTTAATATTATTACACTAATGATTATTGAGATGATAGTTTCAGGATTCTTATACTAATGATTCTTGAGTTAATTGCTGAAACAGTTCAGTGGTGCTACACTAATGATTGTTGATCAGTTTGATGTTGATGTTCCAACATCTCTATGCTGGTAATGTAGATGATGATCTAGCATTATAGATGTTTTTTATTTTATCACTAACATGCTAATGAGGTTGTTGTTAATGTTTCGGTCCTTACATACCGATGATGCAGATGTTGATGTTTCAATACTTATGATGCAGATGTTTCAGTACTTTACATACTGATGATGTAGATGATGATGTTTCAATATTCTCATACTGATATAGCAGAAGATGATTCAATATTCACATATTGATATTACAAAAGAAGGTTCAAAATTCAGAGGATTATTCAGTATTCACATACTGATGTGGTAGAAGATGATCCAGTATTCATATACGATATCTCGGAAGATGATTCAGACATGCCAAAAGATGATTCAATATGCACATACTAATGTTACAAAAGATAATTTAGAAGATGATAGAATATGCTCGAGGAAACACTGTAGATGATTCAGTATCCACATACTGAGATGCAAAATATGTTTCAGCTGAGATCAATGATGAATATGAATGATGATGTTCCAAAAATTCCTATGACATATAGAGACTCACCAGTCAGATGTATAGATGTAGTAACATTTTCTACAGTGGTTGAATACCTACATAGTTAAGAGGGTGGGTTAAACGATTATAACTTCAGAAGATATTCCAGATGTATTGATTGTGTTCCTCCTTCTATAGATGTGTTTGGTCTTGTTAGAGTCATTGTAAGAATCAATGTAAACCTCTGAATGTAAGTCAGGTCAATAGTACCCAAGTGTCAATATAATAAATGTTATTTTTGGTGTCTTATTAGAGAAGTCAACTTAGTTAGTTAGACAAGTTGGCCCTATTAGGTTGTTGGTCAATTCAACTAAAGAATATAAATAGGGAGGTGCTCCCCTTCATCTGTACTCACTCACTAAAGCTATTTTGCAAAAGAGAGAAATATTAGTGCGCCAGAAAGAAGAGAGAAGCAATTGTCTAGGTTTTACACTGCTTTGGTTGAGTTCTATACTAAGGAATTTTTGCAGGGTTTTCTCCCTTATGGTTCTCCCAAGGAAATATTTGTGTTCTTGTGTTCTTATGGTTCTGTGCTTGTTTTTCTTTTAGTGATATTCTAGTAACAATTTATTTCAAGATATCATCTAAGCAGATTAAGAAAACTTAACATGGAATCATAGCCACCCTGAAAGGAAGCACTGCATAGTTAGGGTTTTGTTACTCTGAACAAATCCCTCGACAGATCAACCAAAAAATATAGATCTCTCAACTTGCCCTTGAATATAACATCTTTCTGTTAAGACAGAACTCAATTTTGAGAAATTTCAATTTTGGACCAGTTAATGTTGCCGGGACAAACTAGGGATTCACTTTTCCTAAGACTCCATCATCAATCTCAAAAAAAGGAATATATAGTCTACCTCACCCTAGGGAGGTGCATATTATCCATTAATCATCTCTAACAGTGATCCCAACAGAAAAATTAGGGTTTATGCATCAAACCCTAGGTCATCCAGAAGGAGGACAGTCAAGAGCTATTTCCTTCAAGTACTATTCCACTTTTTCCCATTTGAAGTTCTCAATGTATTAAAGAAGACAAAGAATACCAATCTACATGAAAATATTGAAGGTGCTAAAAACTTCAGAGCATGGAAGTATAGGATCATGCTCATCCTACAAGAGAATGATTTGGACAAATTTGCAAAGGAGGAAGTGAAAGAACTAGAAGAAGATGAATCCAAGTCCAAGTATAAGAAGGATATGATCATTGCTAAAAGGATAATAGATGACTCCATCAAGGATAACTTGATTCCTCAAGTATCCTCAAGGGAGACTCCAAAAGAAATGTTTGATGCTCTATCTGGTCTATTTGAAGGAAAAAATATTAATATGAAGATGACCCTGAGAAATAAACTTAAAAGTATAAGAGCTCAAAAGTCAGATACCATGCAATCTTAATTTACAAGAGTACCTCAAATCAAGGATTATCTAGAAGCCATTGATGATATGGGTAAAGAAGCATAAGTTGTGATGACAACCTTAAATCATCTTCCAAGATATTGGGAAGCCTTTATCTGAGGAATCTGTTCAAGAAGGAAACTAATCAAATTCTGGAAGTTATGGGAATAATGTGTTCAAGAAGAAGAACATATAGCAGCTTGAGAAGAGAAACTAAATGACAATGAGGGTCAAGCCTTGACAACTCATACCAAAGGAAAAAGGAAAAGTCATGACCATCCTCATAAGACTCAAGGGTTTAAGAAACCCAAGAGATACTTATAAATTTTGAATGCTTCACCTACCACAAGTTGGGACACATTTCCATCAAATACCCCATGAAAGCAGAGAGAATAAAAAACATGATAAGATTCCAACCCCAAGCTGCTGAAGATAGTGATAAAGAAGTTGAATAAGTAGCAAAGAAGGATGAATAATATGTTTTAATCTTTTCCTTAACATGATCGGTCTCTCCTATAAATGACACCTGGTTAGTTGATAGTGGTGCCTCCAAGCACATGACAGGTTACAAGGACTCTCTCTCATGCCTTGTACAAAAGGAATCCCCACACAATGTTATTCTTGGAGATGATTCCCGATACCCCATTAAAGGAATAGGAGAAACATCCTATAAGTTGGACTCTGTAAATCCTATGTAGATGAAAGATGTCTTTTATGTCCCAGGACTAAAGAAGAATCTTCTTTCTATTTCAGCCTTAGAAAAGAAAGGCTTCAGAGTTTCTTTTGTGGATGGAAAAGTTCTCATGTGGACAAAAGGTAAGACCATAGATGATGCAGTAGAAATTGGAGTTGAAGAAGGAGGACTCTACAAACTGATGGTGCATACATATTCAGTATTTGAACCCAATACCATAAAACCATGTGATCTATGGCACATATGGCTTGCTCACATTCAATAATCTCTACCAATTGTAAGCAAGGTTGTGAATGGTCTACCGGAAATTCATATAGAACATGAAGGAGTGTCAAAACGATTTTCACAAGGAAAGGATACTAAGAATCCCTATCCAAAAACTGACAGTAAAGAAAAAGGGATCCTAGATATTATCCACTCAGACATATGTGGACCAATGCAAACCACTTCATTGAGCGAGTATGTCTACTATGCTTCTTTTATTGATGACTACTCCTATAAGACTTGGATATACTTCTTGAAAATAAAGGATGAAGTGTTTGAAAGGTTTAAGGAATTTAAGGCCCTAGTAGAAAACCTATCTGGAAAGAAAATAAAAATTTTGAGGTCAGATAATGGAGGAGAGGTCACATAAAATGAATTCAATGATTTATTCAAGGAAGTTGGGATTAAGAGGGAGCTTACCATTCCCTATAATCTAAAACAAAATTATGTGGAAGAAAGGAAGAATAGATCTATCATGGAAGTTGTGAAAGCTATGATACATGATCAAGATCTACCAATGCACCTGTGGCCAGAAACAACAATAAAAAAATATATGTACATAATAGAATTTCCCACAGTTCCCTTGGTAAAAAAACTCCAGAAGAATTGTTCTCCAGAGAAAATCCTGAAGTAAGTCATCTAAAGATATTTGGATGTACTGTATACATTCACATTCCCAAGGATAAAATAACAAAGTTAGATCCTTCAGGAAAGAAGGGATTGTTCATAGGATATAGTGAGCAATCAAAATACTATCAGATCTATATCCTAGGATAAAGTCAAATTGAACTTAGCAGAGATGTCACATTTAATGAAGGTACATCCTTCAGGAATTCAAAGAAAGATAAGGAATATCAAGAGGAGTATGAAACTCCCAAAGCTGTTGAATGTCCCAAACCAGTTAAGAATGGAGAATAAGTTTAGATTCCTTAGGATCATGATATGACAGAACCTCAGTTACCTGAATAATTACCCAGTGAAATTATTTCTCGAAAGAGAAAACCTGCCTGGGATGGTGAAGTAATTGAATAAGAAAAAATACATGGTGCCCCAGAAGGGACCACCCGAGAAATAAAGAATCCAAAGTCATACCTAGTTATATGGCTTTGATGTGTGATTTGGTTGATAAAGAACCAACATGCTTTGAAGAAGCAATAAAATAGAAGGATTGGTCTGATGCAATTGTCAAGGAAAACCAGTCCATTATAAAGAATGACGTGTAGGAAGTAGTACCAAGAACGAAAGACAAATGAGTGCTATCATGGAAATGGATCTTCAAAATTAAACATTCAACAGATGGTAGTATAGAAAAGTGCAAGGCAGGATTTGTAGCTCAAGGATTCTCTTAGAAAGAGGGAATCGACTATGAGGAGACCTTTGCACCCGTATCTAGGTACACCTTAATCAGAACAATCATTTCCTTTCCATCCAATATGAAGTGGAAGCTACATCAAATGGATGTGAAGACAACCTTTCTAAATGGCTTTATTGAAGAAGAGGTATATATCTAACAATCGGAAGGGTTCGAGACTAATGATCAGAAATCTCATGTATGTAGACTAAAGAAGGAATTGTATGGATTAAAGCAAACACCCAGAGTATGGTATGGAAGGATCAATGGTATTCTGATGAGTTTAGGCTTTACCAAAAGTAAAACAGACTCCAACCTCTACTATAAGATTGAGGATGATGGGATTATGATTTTATTACTATATGTAGATGATTTGTTCTTGACAGGAGAAGATAATCACATCATCGAATGTAAGAAGAATATTGTTGCATAGTTCAAGATGAAAGACCTTGTAATGATGCATTACTTTCTAGGTCTTTTAGTATGGCAGTACCCAAAAGAGATTTTACTAAACTAAGGAAAATATGCTGTAGAAATACTAAAAAGATTTGGAATGATAGATTGTAAAGTTATGACTACTCCTATGACAACAAGTTTGAAGCTATCAAATGATGATGCTTCGGAAGCAGTTGATGCCACCTTATACAAACAGATTATTGGTTCTCTTATGTACTTAACCAATACAAGACCGGATATATGTTTTGTTGTAAACACTCTTAGTCAGTATATGGTGAATCCTAAACACATTCACCTTATTGGAGAAAAAAATTGGATGAGGTATCTAAAGGGAACTTTAGACTATGGGCTCATATTTGAATTTAGTGATGAGATCAAATTACATGGATATGCAAATTCAGATTGGGGAGGAAGTGCCAAAGATAGAAAAAGCACCTCTAAATGTTTCCTTAGTCTGGTATCAGGAACGATCTCTTTGTTAAGTAGAAAGCATACCAATATTGCATTTAGTACGATAGAGGATGAATACATTGCATCATGTTCAACATGTAGCAAAGCAGCATGGATTCGAAAGATGTTAGCCGAACTATTTGATGCATAGATAGATGATATTGATATCCTTTGTGATAATCAGAGTTGTATTAAGATGACCGAAAATACCATGTTTCATGATAAGACAAAGCACATTGAAATCATATATCATTTCATCTGGGATATGGTTCAGAAACGAGCTCTAAAACTCAAGTCTGTTCCTACAGAGGAACAAGTGGAAGATGTGTTAACTAAGCCTCTAGATTGTGTAAAGTTTGAATACTTTTGAGACAAACTTGGTGTAGTCCGAAAGGACCTATCTCGGAAGAGGGAGTGATAGTAGATGATGAATGAAGTGGTGAGCATCTTAGTCTAGAGGATGGTAAGTCTTTCTAGGCTTGTTTGGCTCGAAAGGGTTAGTAAGTTAGATGAGGCTTATTGATCCTAGGGGGATTAGTATGTCTAGATAGGATTGCTTGGCCCGAAAGGGTTAGTAAGCTAGACAAGGCTTGTTTGGTCCCCATGGAAATCAATCTGTCTAAATAGGTTTGTTTGGCTCGAAAGAGTTAGTAAGTTAGACAAAATGGCCGGATGCATCTACCAGAGAACTCACCGTGATGCTACTCCGAGACGTTAAATGGAAATGTGTATCTTCAGTACTGCTATAATGTTGATAGTTGAGATGGTTGTTGATGATTACTAAGATGATTTCTTTAGTATTGTTATACTAATGATTGATGAGATGTTTTATTTAATATTATTATACTGATGATTATTGAGATGATAGTTTCAGTGTTGTTATACTGATGATTGTTGAGTTGATTGCTGAAATAGTTCAGTGGTGCTACACTGATGATTGTTGATCAGTTTGATGTTGATGTTCCAACATATCTACGCTGTTAATGCATATGATGATCTAGCATTATAGATGTTTTTTATTTTATCATTAACATGCTAATGAGGTTGTTGTTGATGTTTCGGTACTTACAAACTGATGATGCAGATGTTGATTTTTTAGTACTCAAGATGCAGATGTTTTAGTACTTTACATAATGATGATGTAGATGATGATGTTTCAATATTCTCATATTGATATAGTAGAAGATTCAATATTCGCATACTAATGTTACAAAAGAAGGTTCAGTATTCAGAGGATGATTCGGTATTCACATACTGATGTGGCAGAATATGATCCAGTATTCACATACTGATATCCCAGAAGATGATTCATACATGCCAAAATATGATTCAGTATGCACATACAAATGCTACAAAATATAATTTAGAAGATGATAGAATATGCTCGAGGATGTACTATAGATGATTCAGTATCCACATACTGAGATTGAAGAAGATGTTTCAGCTAAGATCAATGATGAATATGAATGATGATGTTCAAAAAATTCCTATGACATATAGAGACTCACCAGTCAGATGTATAGATGCAGTAGTAGTTGCTACAATGGTTGAATACCTACATAGTTAAGAGGAATTATTAAACTATTGTAACTTCAAAAGATATTCCAGATGTATTGATTGTGTTCCTCCTTCTGGAGATGATTTTGGTCTTGTTAAAGTCATTGTAAGAATCAATGTAAGTCAGGTCAATAGTACCCAACTGTCAATATAATAAATGTTATTTTTGGTGTCTTTCTAGACAAGTCGGCATAGTCAGTTAGACAAGTTGAACCTGTTACGTTAGAGGTCAAGTCAACTGAAGAATATAAATAGGGAGGCACTCCCCTTCATTTGTACTCACTCACTAAATCTATTTTACAAAAGAGAGAAATATTAGTGCATGAGAAAGAAGAGAGAAGCAATTGTCTAGGTTTTACATTGCTCTGGTTGAGTTCTATACTGAGGAATTGTTGCGGGGTTTTCTCCCTAGTGGTTTCCTCGAGGAAAATATTTTTGTTCCTGTGTTCTTATGGTTCTGTGTTTGTTGTTATTTTAGTGATATTCTAGTAACAATTTGTTTTAAGATATCATCTAAGCAGATTAAGAAAACTTAACATATGAGACGTATAGGATATTCCAACATCCAATGTTTGCAATGAAATAATTGTATGCTTGTTATCAAGATTAATATTTTCCTATGCTCAAATGGTTGTGGTCATATTGTTTATCTTTTTCTTGAGTGATCATTCATAGCATATCCAAGTGACCATAATTGTGAATTTTGTTTTTAGATCTTGGTTTAGGTGTCCTTCAAAGATCTATTTCCAATCTAAATTAAGATTAAAGAATATCGATTTATTTCTTGTGTGCCACTGAGGAGAATCAACCTGTCAACAATATCTTGAAGCTACCATGTGATATTGTGTGAAATATGTCACCGCTTTGGGATGCAACAAAACTGATTTTCAACAAGCCATGAAAAACATAAATCTTTAAATCAGAGCATTCAAAATTGAGAATCATAGATTAGTGCTAGTCATATCATCCTGATTTTTTTTTAATAAAAAACTAATGCATACAAAGATTGTGATTTGTAGACTTCTCAAATATGCCAGCATTGTTTTAGAGAAACGACCTCGATTCCCTTAGTATCATCATTTCAACTACACTGGATAAGGATATCTGCACATAAATTCATTTGAACCATGATGCAAAGAGAAATTTGAATTTGGTCAATGTGTCTTAGTGAACTCACCAGCTAGTGGTGTTTTTTACACTGATGATATATCAAGCTTGTGTTTCCACCTCTCTAGATAGACATGTAAACACACCAATAATGATTTGGATGACCTATCTAATCTCTATTGTGGAATTTGGAACAACATTGTTATTTTTCTCTTCAGTATGTAGGAATAGGTCCTCATCAACACCTTCGCTCTGTCTTATCAACTAGTGAGAGAGGAGTTAACCAATTCATTAAACCACACCCATTTACCTTTAAATAAGTAGTAAGGAAAAAGTGGTTGAATCAATATCTAAGTTAGAGGAACTTTAGTGTTGGTAAATTGAAAAATGGGTTGTACAATAAGTGGTTCAAGTCAAAACCAAAAATATTCTAATTTTTTTTATAAAGAAAACCCTAGTCTATTGTGAATTGTTTGCGGCTCCAACAAATTTTGATTGACATGAACAAGAGCCACAAAGTTGAAATGTCTCTTTACAAGGGCAATGTAGAAGAGTGTTGGCTATAACATTGAAAAGGATGTGGTGTTACTTGAAAATTTTGTAGCTATATGAACAATAGAAGAATTAGGAAATGAAATATGGAAACTGCTCGCTACAATTATTTGACCATTGGGATCTTATGAAAAATGATTATAATATTTGTTATACAAGTAAGATGACAAAAAAAAAATTGTGCAAGTTTAATTATTTTATTAATCCTTAGTATATATAGAAATTAAGAAATTTGAATAGAACTTGATCATGTGATACCTCTTATAAAATAGTTAGACAATAATTTTGAATTGAATTAAGCTTTTTAATTACCAACATCATAGGGAATAACAATAACTCTTACATAGTGTTAGTTTTTCTAATCTAATTAATTTGATGAGGATATTTATCTAAAACATTAACAAACACAACAAGATACATAAGACACACAGATTTTCACTGGGGAAACCATAAAGGAGAAAACCCCACAAACTTCCTCAGAATAGTTCTATCACTAATACAATATCACAAGATGGAAAAACCCAATAAGAAGAAGTCTCCTACAGCTATCTCTCTCTCTCTCTCTCCTCATGCAAACTTAAATGAGTGTGAGTGTGTATAAATGAGGGAGGGCGCCTCCTTATTTATACCCTTTGAGTGACTGACCACCCAACTTGACTAGGTCAACCTCTAAATTTAACAGGGACAACTTCTCCTAGAGAGAATCCAAAAGTACATCGCATAATATTATACTGGGGACTATTTCCCCGATTTACAATAGAGGTTGTACCTCAAGGACCATGTACAATAATGACATCCCAAAAGGAGGGGAAAGCATCTTCGATGGGCGTACAACAACATACAATGATAATATATGTCAGAATATCTTCCAAAGTTACAAATAATACAAAAATTCCTCTTATATAGGAAGGTATTCTCTATCTCACCACAGTCATTAACATATATGGTCAAGTCATCATCACAGAGACATCATCATAGCTACTGCCTTAATCCTCATCTTGTCGATCATTGAATAATACTATCTATCATAAGAAGTTTCTAAACAACCAAACCTGTTTCATGTTAGGTGTAGGCCTAGTCTTCATCTAGGTGTTCATCATATCCACGAGCAAGCCATCATGCATAGGCACAACCTAGGACCATTCACTACATTTCCACTGCAATCACCTACATCTCCTACCATCATCTCATCATATCCAGATCATATCATCATCCTACACAAAACAAAGAAAACATAGCACATAGAGCACATCCTAGATGCATACCATCTACGTCCTAGCAACATAGGAGCATGCCAGGATTTGTCACCAAGAAAACCTGCATCTTCCACTATGCAAGAATTTCCTAGGAGCACACCAAGTGCATAACATCTCTCCTCATATCCAACATGGGAACAAACACATACAAGAATTTATTACAACTGAACAACCTACGTACCATGCTAGGATATTTTCCATTCTAGGTCAACCTTAAGGACTGATTACTTCTGAAAATCCTGCATCCAGGATATTTTCCATTCGGATAACCTTCCAGGACTTATTACATCTGAGCAACCAATGTACCATGCCAATATGTTTTACACTTTGGAACAACCCACATGACTCATTACATCCGAACAACCTGCGTAACATGAAAATATATTTCACACTTTGGATAACCTGTAACAGGATTGATTACATCCAAGGATAACATGAATACTACGCCAAGACTGATTACATCCGAGGACAACCTACATGACTAATTATGTTCGAGCAACCTTTGTACTACACCAGGATCTCTTTCACTCAAGGATAACCTGTCTCTTTTCCCATGTGAGATCTCATGCATCTACATCTTCTGGTATATTGTCATCTCTATAATATGAGAACACCGAGATTTTTTATGTTCTAAACAACTTGTTGCTTCGACTATGATAGAACTTGTTACTCCCTCTTTCGAGGGGCCTTGTTTTGTATCACACCAATTCTTTCTCCAAATTACTCGAACTTCACTCTAGCTAGAGTCTTGTTCAATACATCAACTATCTGCTCATCCTTTTCCAGATACCAAAGCTTCATTGCTCCTCTCTACACCATATCCCTCATATAGTGGAACTTTATCATGGCATGCTTCGACATGTCATGGAACACCAGGTTCTCTGACAACTTCACACAACTCTGGTTGTCGCAAAAGATACAATTCACATCTATCTACAGATCAAACAAATTATTTAGTATCTTGTGTAGCCATACTGCCTCATAACTAGCCAAGAAAGTGGCAATGCACTCTGCCTCAAATGTACTCAATGCCACGCATGACTACTTTTTGCTAAACGAAGAAATTATGTCGGGTCCCAGACTGAAGAAACAACCCAACCTGTTATTCCTATCAATGGCACTACCTTCCTATTCTGATTCAACATAACCATGCACGTTAATCTTCAGATTCACATCATACTTGAGCCCATAATCCACTATACCATTCATGTACGTCAATATATGCTTTGCAGCAACCAGATGAGCATGTCTCAGATCCGTCAGGAACTAGATGAGGGTGTTCACAAAAAACCATATGTTCGGTCTCGTATTCATTAAGAACATCAATGAACCAATCATCTAACAATACATCCTCGAATTAATCAAATCTGATGAAGAATCACACAAAAGCTTCAAGTTTGATTCCATAGTTGTGGCTATCTCCTTGTAGTCCAACATTCCAAATCTTTTCAGAATATAAACTATATACTTTCCTTAACCAAGGAATCTTCCATCAGCACTCTGCCACACCTCCATGCCTAACAAGTAGTGCATCATCCCTAGGTATTTCATCTCAAACTTAGTGGAAATTTTCCTCTTTGCATCTACAATGAGTTCATCCACTCCTATTAGGAACAAGTCATCAAAATATAGCAGGTGCATCACCAATATTCCATATTCAACCTTGAATTAAAGGTTGGAATCCACTTTACTCTTTATAAATCCTATGATCATCAGGAAGCTATCCATCCTACCGTACCATGTCCTGAGTGCCTGTTTCAATCCGCACAAGGTCTTCTTCAATTTGCACACATGAGTCTACCTATCATGTGTCTCGAATCCCAGTGGCTATTCTACGTATACTTCCTATTCGATTACACCATTCAAGAATGTTTTCTTGATGCCCATCTGATCTATATTCCATTTCATTACTGCATCCAATGAAAGTATGGTTCTAATGGAAGTGTACCTTTCTACGAGTGAAAATGTCTCCTTGTATTCTATGCCTTCTTTTTGTGAGAATAATTGCACCATAAATCTTTCCTTGCGTTTCTCAATGCTACCATTTGCAAAATGCTAGATCTTGTTGATCCAATTCAAAGTCACCATAAACTTCCTTTTCGGTCTCAGAACTATCTCCCAAACATCACTCTTCATAATCGACTAGTAATCCTCGATCATTACATCGTTCTATTATTTCTTTTCTGCATCCTCTTCATAGTTGGAAGGTTCCTTGTCAATGATGTCACACGGCAGGGCCACATAGCTATTGTAAGTTTTTGGTCTTTTCCTTTTGCTTTGCATCCCATCTGGAGCACCATACCTTTATGTTTCTTGTATGATTTCTCATTCCCATGTTGGTTATCTTGTGGGAGTCCTTCTCGTGAAGTGTATTTACATGATATTGTAGTTCTACCATGTCACGATCTTCATGGAATTATGTAATTGCTTCTACAATTTTCATACCGCATATTCTTGTTCCTTTAGTTTCCTCGACCTCTTCAATAGGTAGCTTCTTGTGTATGGAGTATGTTGATCCTTCATCGAATGTTACATATCTATTAATGTCGATATTTTTGAATCTTGGGAAGTATATTCAATAGGCCTTTGAGCTATCACTGTATCCTACAAATATTCCCTTCTTCCCTAAGGATTAAGCTTGGGCCTCTTCTCCTTTGGGATGTGTATGTATATAGGGAAACCAAATATTCTGAGATGGATGACTTCTGGCCTCTCTCCTGATAAATACTCATTAGAAGTATTATTGTTGAGTACTCTATTAGGAGTACTATTATGTACATACACAACTTTCCTTACTTCTTTTGTCGGGTGCATTGGAAGATCCTGGTCATGTAGCATTATTTTTGTTGCTTAGATTATAGTTCGATTCTTCCATTCTGCAACACCATTCTATTAAGGATTGTATGTACTGCTCAAATCCCTCTTAATCCCATATTCTCTACAGAGTTCCTTGAATTATTTCGAGGTGAAATCTCCCCCATTATTTGACAGTAGAGTCTTGATCTTCCTTTCAGTGTGGTTCTTTACCAAGGCTTTGAATTCCTTGAACTTATTGAACACTTCATTTTTCCATTTCAAGAAATATATCAAAGTCTTACATGAAAAATCATCTATAAAGGAAAAATAGTACACATACCCTCTTAATGAGCTGGAAGACATGAGCCCACATACATATGAGTGTACTATCTCCAGTATTCCTTTAGATTTACTTTCACTACTAGGAAATGCCTTCTTTTCATTCTTTCCTTACACGGATACTTTGAAAATTCCTTCATTCTTTACCTGGATTTATGGAAGTCCCGAGACTACTTTGCTTTCAATCAGTAGTGCTCTATAGTGTACATGTACAATACCTCAGTGCCATAGTTCACTTGGTTCTATCAAGTCTTGAACCATTGCTTGTTCAGGCTATCCCTTCATTTTGTACAAGCCTCTGTATTGCTCTCCAATCGCTATTGCATCACTGATTGTCTTTCCTTTAGGACACAATAGAACTTGGACATCAACAAATGAAACTCTCACTCCCTTTGCATCTAGTGAAGATATGTAGAGAATATTCTTCTTCAATTCTGGAACATATAACTTCTCTTTCATCTTCAATGATTTTTTGGATTCTATCTTTTATGAAGCTTCTCCACTTCCTTTTATGGGATATTAATAATCATCCCCAAGTTTCACCTTATGAGGTGACTCATCCTCAGACATATTGATGAATGATTCTTTGTATCCCGTCATATGCTTATATGCCCCATTATTCACAAGCCAATCATTTCTTCCATGTGAGATAGTGCCTGTGAGTGCTAATATTAGCACATACTCTTCTTCTGAATCATCCTTATCTCTTCTAAATATTTTGTTTGTCGGTTCATTGTCTTCGATGGTATGAGCATGATGTCTCTTCTTCTTTTCATTGAAGAAGTCTTTGTTCTTGGTACAATATGTTGTAAAGTGTCCCTTTTCATCACAAGTGTAACATCGAATGTTGGAAGGATCTCTTCTGAACTTATTTTGTTTCTTGTCCTTGTTTTTGTTGTGATGGTGGTTCTCCTTCTTTCTGTAATTTCTTCTGGTCTGAACTATGAGAGCTTGATCTTTAGTTACTCCCATCTTCTTTTCTCTTGTTATGAGACAAGAACCTTCTTGTGTGCATTCTTATCAGAGTTTGTTGAAAGAGATCAACTTCCTTCTTGAATAGATTCCTTGAATGAATGAGTCCTATGATCTTGGGAGGCCATTCAAGGTAGTCATCACAATCTCTCCTTCTTCTACATTCGCTTCAATTGCTTCAATTTTTTCCTTGATTTGAGAAACCCTTGTTAAGTAGGACTGTATAGTCTCTGAGTTTTGTATCTTTTCATTCTTCAATTGGTTCCTCAATGTCATCTTCCGATTGATTTTATTTCCTTCAAACATATTTGTCAAAGTATAAAATACTTCCTTCAGTGTCTCAAAGGATGACACATGGGGGATGAGATAATCCTTAATATAATATACAATTATTCTCTTGGCCTTAACCAAGTTATTCTTATGAATATCCTTGGCTTCATCTCCCTATAGCTCTAAAACTTCTTTACTGATGTACTGATCCAAATCATTTTCTTAAAGGATCAGGGAGATTCTGTACTTCCATGCTCGGAAGTTATCAGCTCCTCCAATATTTTCCTCAAGCTAAGTATGATGAGTCATTTTAAAATGAGAACCTAAAATGGAAAAAATAAAGCTTTAGATCTTACCGATTTGAGGTGTCCGACCTGGTTCTGGAGCTGGCTGACCTAGGGTTTGTTAGAGAACCCTAATTTTCCAAATTTGGAATTCAAAAATTCTACATTGATAGAAAGATGCACCTCGTTGAGGTGAGTTTCTTATATAGGTATTTTTTTTGAATATTGAGGTGGGAATCCTCTAAAACTTGATTCCCTAGCTTCTTCCCATAGTGTTTTGTAGTGTCCTGCAGTAAAAAGTTGAAACTTCTCCAAATTTGGAACTGCTTCCATGAAATGATGGGCCCTTCTATGGTGAGTTATCCTAGCCCTCTTTTCTTGGTGATCTATGGAGAGAAGACCTTGAAATAGGAAGCCCTAGTTTCTGCTGCTACATAGTTCCTTCTTTTATAGAGGCTCTACTACCATGTTAGTTTTTATAATATAACTAACTTTATTAGGATATTTATATGAAAGAATAAAAATCACAACAAGATACATAAGATAGAGCAGATACATGAGACACAAATATTTTCACTGGGGAAACCATAAAGGAGAAAACCCAAAAAAATTCCTCGGAATAGTTTTGTCACTAAGACAATATCACAAGATGGAAAAACCCAATAAGAAGAAGTCTCATGCAACTATATCCCTCCTCCTATCTCTCTCTATCTCCTCATGCAAAATTGAGTGAGTGTGAGTGTGTATAAATGAGGGAGGGAGCCTCCCTATTTATACCCTTCAAGTGACTGACCTCTTCACTTGACTGGGCCAACCTCTAACCCTAATAGGGATGACTTATTTTAGAGAGACTCCAAAATTACATTACATAATATTATACTGGGGACTATTTCCCCGAATTACAATAGAGGTTGTCCCTCATGGACCATGTACAATAATAACATCATGAAAGGAGGGAAACACATATCCGATGGGGGTACAACAATATACAACAATAATATACATCATAATATCTTCTGAAGTTACAAATACAATAACACATAGGGTGATAGGGGCGTGTTCCATTAGCACACTTATTGTTCCAAGTGAAGATGTCATAAACGGAATTAATGCAAGAGAGGGGGTGCTAATACTGGATAAGGTTGTGTTCAATATAGAGGAGTCAATTCAGGATCAAGAAAAATATAGCGAATTGATGAATATGGTATGACGGAGGACCAAACCAACATCATGGAAACAACTAGGGTTTAGACTTGGTTGAAGGATCCTTTATTTTCTTATTTATACAATGGAAGTAAGGTATTTTTTAGCACCCTGATAGCTTTGATGATATATAGTCACTATTCATTGGTAAAGTAGTCTACAAATATGAAAGAGGAATAATGAGCATCCATTAGATAAGGGAATGGGGTACCTAGTTCAAATATTACAAACATGGGTTATTTTGTTTCAATCCTATTTTTTGAGGTAGGACTCAAGCATGAAAGGGTGGAAGCTGAGGAAACATTTCATAAAGTCTTAGGTTGTGGAAGACCACCAAAGATTAAAGGAAGAGATAAACTACTACCAACCAAAATCGAATTGGGAGACATACATTTACATCTCTTGGATTTACTGATGGTTTTTCTACAATGACAATACCGCCACCCTCTAAAATATTGATAAGATTGAAGGAAGGGTTTTTGAAAGAGATCCATGTGCAACCAACTTATTGACAAAGAGATAAAGAGGATTATTCTAGAGAGTGGTATCTCTTAGAAAAAAATCACTTGATAATTTCTTACAATTGATATGTTTTGGCACAATAAGGGAATGATAGATTCTTGTATGGACATATACTCAAGACAAGATAATCTGATCTTAGAAACCATACTGGATAAGTTACATTAACTAGATGACAAATTTGGTGAACTTGTTACTGTTATTTGGGGCTCAAAAATTGGAAAGGAAGACATTGAGGATGAGTTTGCATTGGAGGACTCAACAATATTTGTGGACTCTAAATTCCAATTTATAAACAACAAAAAAGCACCACATGTCCTAGGAGGAGGATGTATATTAACTTTGGGTTCTACTATATTTCCTCTCATGTTGTTTTCATCCTTTACATTTACGACTTGTTATTTTGGGCATATCTACATTAGGATTGTTTCTTTCTATTTAATTTAAGGTGGATTCAATCCCACTTATGTCATCTCCTATTTGGATATTCATAGTCAAGTCTTAATAAACTACGACATTGTTTTTGTCATCCCCATACATGATATTTTCATTTTCATTTTTTTTTTAATCTTGCAATGTGGTTGCAAGTGATTACTCAACAACTTAAAGTTTTATTATTTGATATCCCTTACGCAAGAGTTTTAATTTGATTGGCCTCTCACACCTACTTAAAAAATAAACAATATTGAGCTCGGGAAGTTACAAGTGCTAAAATTCAATGATTTACAGAATAAAAATTATGGAATCCTAAGGGTATTAAGTTGACCATAAGATTGAACAAAAATAAGGATAATAACCTAGGCATTTATGGATTTTCTAAATCACCCCCTTGTAAAGATACATTGACCTCAAGATTCTTTAAACATCATAAGGAATAACAAATTTCCTTTGACTATGAAATAAACAATACTAAGGAGGAAGGTACAAGTGTTAAGATTCGAGGCTCTAGACTCAGTAAACATCAGGGAATCCAAGGATTTAAATTGACCATGACATTGAGACAAAAATTATGATCAAGGACTTCATCTTGTGCACCTTCCATTAAATAACTTCCTTATAAAGGTGCATCCTTCCATAAGGGGGGTATATATGGCTTCAATAATGAAATTCCTCCCTTGAAAAGACACTATGACCCATAATAGGGTAGGTTTTTGTTCACTAAATGAACCCTTTACAAAGGGATTCCAAGTCATAATGGAGACAAGGTTCTCTTGATCAAATAACACCCTTGTAAAGGAATATCAAACCACAAAGGACAACACGTTAAATAATAGAGGATTTAAATGGGGATCAATGCATTTGGGGCCTCCAAAACATCCCATTGCACGCTCCCAAGGTAAAATATCAAGAAAGATAAGATGAAACTCCTACTTCTAAGACAATCAATATTCAGTATGAAGATATTATGGGTTCAATCGATGATAAGAGTTGACGAGTATAAGCCTTCCAATGTTTAACTAACCTCGACGAATCAAGTGCCAATCATATAATCCATGGTCAAAACATTCTTACTTCTAAATGTAAAAATATTTTGAATGTATGATTTGAATTCTTTAGTGCTCCACAAAAAAATTCAAACATGATATAAAAACATATATCCAAAAGATAAGAAATGAAATGACTATGACAATGAAACAAAAATAGGTCCATCTAGAGGAATTTTTTTGTACTCCACAACCTTCAATAAAAAAGGCCTTAGCATAGTCATAAATTAAAACAATGTAAACCGCACATTACACATATCTGGAAATTGCTGAAAACTATTCAGTAGTATTTGGGAAATGCAAAATGGTTTCCAACAACCATAAATATTTCGGAAACCAAATTTATTGATATTCACAATAATTCTTAGATACAAGTCTGCATTTTCTTCATGTTTTCCAACTTGACCAATCTTCTATTTCAATATATGCATTTGATGTTATTTTGAGCATTAGTATGTCCTATGTATGCAATAAAATTATTGTCTTTGAATCTAAAACTTGAGAATTAATCTCATTCTCAAGAGTTGTATTGCAAATGGCCTTGTAATCTTCACATTTTATCTTTATTGTATCAAAGAAGGGAATATCCTCAACAATTACAGTTCCTGATATCTTCAATGCAACCATGAACACACCTGCTAGACCATGTACACGCTTTGCAATCCTTTCCAACCTTTATGGACCATGAAAGATTGCATACATACCAAACATGTTTGCTAACAAGGATTGTGTACAAAAAGATTGGAATGATCATAGACATTCTTGCCCAAATCTATAGTATAAAATCAAATTAAAATATTTCATGCTAGATATGTGCATTGACCATCAAATCAACTCTTTTAGCTTTTGAATAACTGAAAGTTGAAGAAAAATTGGAAATTGAACAATATCGAAATAAAATCATGAACATTTAAAGAAATTAGTATTGAAAAATGTTTTGTTGTTACATCATGTATTTTGGTCCTTCACCAATGTATCTCACTCATGGAATTTTATTTTGATTTTGAGCTGGCCAAACCTAAGGCTCAAAAATTAAATGTGGTTGTCTACTTACTAGACAACCCCATATTTTAGGTCTAATCCAACATCGTATGGATTTTTATGATATAAATTCATCTACTTACATATTAGTTGATAGTGGTCTTAGTAACCTGGGGCACTCTCCAAATCACCAACCCCCAATAGAAAAGGGGGTATATCTATATCAATCCCACTACCACTATAATCTCTGAGTGTAGTGGCTAAAGTGTATATTTTTATTGCTTGTTGTCTATGTCATTGATAATAGGTTGTATATTCCTATTTTTAACAACCACCCTTGGGTTCTATAGTTTGTTGGCTTGCTAAACAAACGATTTGAGCAGTTTCCTAGTTACATGGTTGGCTATATTGTTGTGGCATGGCATTTCTTACCGTCAAGATTGAGTGGTTACTTCCATTTTAGGTATTTGGAGCTTCACTTGAGATACACTATAATAGGCTAGTGTTGGTGAATGAATTCTAGTGGAGTATGTTGTTGAAAATACAATAGAAGTACTCTAAATTGGATCATATACATAATTTAATTTAAAAAAAACGGTTCAGATAATTCTTGCATTGTATTATCTCCTTATAAACAGATAGAATACATTTTTGACATCTGGAAATGCTTCTTCCTTTCCTTTCAAAGTGGGTGCACATTCCATTCATTTGTGTTCAATGTTTTAATTCAGATATAAATTGGAGGTTCCAACTAACAAATATTTTCAAAATGATTTTTTAGTATTCTACTGATTCTTTAGGTTAGGTAATCAACCTGAATGTAATGCCAGGAATTGAATGCTCTTATTTGACTGGCCATTTTTGGATATTTTCCATATGTTAACATAACTTCTCTCTTTCATTATTAACCTGGAGGTCCTGTCCACTGTAGTAAATCTCTAACATTTTCTCTAATTTTTGAAATTGAGTTCAAAATGAAATGAAATTTCAATCATATTCCACCCCTATAATTACTTCAGACTTTGACTTGAGGAAATATGCAATTCACCAATACAACATGACATCAAAGCATCTATATTTCTTCCAAGGTTTAAAAATATATTTCCTATCATTTAGCAGTAAAGAAAACATGTTTCCCAACATTTGGAAAGAAAATGAGGCATGCACCTATCAAATAAAATCATTACATTTTAGCAAGACCTATAATTTATTCCAAGTTCAAGTTCATCTAAAAACATTAACATCTTTCTCCATCACTTGATTTGTTGTCAAACCGATGTAGTGTATCCCTCCCACAAATAATTCATTTTATTTCTTTTAGTTTGTAGTCTTTTTTTTTCTTGAATTTTGGTTGACCAAAATAATTAGAATTTGGGTGAATCTCATATTTTAGAGAGTTGAACGGTTTCCTCAAGATGTGGAAAACTAGCAAAATGAAGGAGGAAAATATAACAAAGAATGGGATTCAGGAAGAAATGGAATTTAGTGGGGAGAAGTTCGAGGGGATTGGAGGTAGTCTCATGCTCTAGAACTTAAGGAAGTTAGGGACAACCATGAATTTACAAATATGCTTCATAGTTCTCCCTTGCATGTGAACGTTAATAACAATTTCATTTATTGTTGTTTCTTATGGAAAAATTAAGGATCATGTGGTATGCTATGTAATTAATTTGGCTTCATTATAAATGACTAGCTCAATCACTTGAGAAACGTTTACAAGAAAGGACCCGTTATACTCTTCTATAATCTCACACGATCTAACAATCATATGGTTCTTCATATCTTCATCATCAAACCTCATAATAGCCCTCAACTTCAAACAAAAATCATAGTCGGGTTTTTCATCAATTGTACACATGGAATCCTTTTCAACACATCTCTATAAAGTGATCATTCCTTAATCTCTGTGAACAACTGATGCATAGGGATAGTTATAAAAATATCGATGGCATTATCTAATGGATAAAGATCTCAAATATTTTGATCATGATAGAAGTCTATGTACATTATCCATGATCATGCTAGAAGTCTATGTACATTATCCATGCTTTTTTTTTAATGAGATTTGATTATTCAAATCGATTTAGTAAGAAATGTATCTTGGAGGCAAGGAAGAGAAGACCATATAGTATCATAATTGTGCCTAGTTGAGTTTTGATTAGATGATATCAATTATGTTTAAAGAGATATGGATAACAAACCTTTGTATGGGTAAAAATGTCACCTTGCTTTGTTAGCTAAGAGAACTTATGTAGTTTCTTTTAAATTTGAATGAAGTGGGCATTCTAAAACCCAACTTTATTTCGGTATTGTGTCTTGTGCTTTGAGTTTCATCATAATGTAGACATTTTATAAGTTATTTTGGACCTAGAACTTTTAAGTATCTTATGAATCCTTTAATGTTGGTAAATTTTAATTAATTGGGTATTCGTGTTGTTAACTTCTTTTAGGCATTCAATTTTTAAGAGAAATATATTTTTGTTATTAGTTTCATTTAATATTTTATTTTTGTAAAGGAATGAGATAATGGTCATAATTCATCCATAATATTATTGTTTTAATCATATACATAAATCAACACCAAGTAGAATGCATGGAGACTTGTGTAATTGAGGAAATGAACTTTCTTGCATATATATCCATTAACCATTTCCCTTTTGCATGCTTTAGATATTATATGTATTTAGTGTTGTCTTATCATCTTGTCATTTCCCACCAACTAAGCAATGCCATAAAAGTGGCCCAAAACCAATATAAGTGTGTATTCTGGATCTGTCACATAGGGGAGGTATGTCAAAGGTACTTTTAACGCTTCAAAGTAAGGTAAACATACCCAAGACTAAAAAATAAATATTATTATTTATTTCAACAAAAACATTATGTTAATTTTTATTGTGAAGTTTATGACCAAGTGGGTCAAGGATTATTGTAATTGAAGAATTATTTATTTTAATAATTGATAAAAAGAGACACCTATTCAGAGGATATTGTTAAATGAGTGTTCACTGACCCACTAGGAGGAAGGAGCAACTATAGAAGGTTGGTTGACATGTGGAAGCACTAGCATTCACTTTCTAGCTGTTGCAGGAGCATAATCCCTAAAAAAGTGGTCATGTTCCTTGAGAGGGGGAACTGAGTTCGTGGCTCATTAAATTCCAAAACTGGTCCAAAGACCTAGGAAATATTATTTAAACTATCAATTTGAGTAGGAGGCTCACCACTCATTCTGATTTCTAAGAGAATTACCCTTGTGACTACTGCAAACTGAAAATTCAGGCAAACAAATAATTTGATGAGGGGATAGCTAAAGTGATTTGCTGAGTTAAGTCTACTGCTGAGTGCTAAATTGCAGAAGTCTGCTGTGTGGAAGAGATCTTTTTCCTAGTGGTTCAGTGAACAAGCTCAGGGGTCCTAAGCAAGTGATTTGGCTGCTTCAGGAAAAGGTTGGGTGGAACAGTCTCCCTTGGGTGTTACTCCCTTTTCTGCAACAAATCCAGTTTCCAGCTCTAAATCTGTATTATGACATTGTTTTACTTATGTTTAAGAAAGCTGTAATTTGTTTAAAATGAGGTTATTCTTAATGGATAGTTATTCAATGATTATAGGATTTAGTATTTCCATAAAAAATGATTGATAGAGAAATGAAGATAAATTATCTCCTGTATATTTCCTCTCACCGAAGTGACGTACTCTATTAAAGGAAGATATGAAATTATGTTTGAGTAATAGTACCAGAATGATTGAATCATTATGTATGTATGTTATTACAACAAATAGATGTGATATATTTATATATTGTTTTTACAATCCACTGATATTTAGAAGACCGGTATTTAGCTAATTATATAAGCTACAATTCTCAATCCAAAAGATAAAACTATTACAAACAATTACAATTAGTAGAACCAAACCTTCAATTTACAGTATAAGTCTAGGCACATAAATAGAACTAACTAAACTATATCATACAAAGGGCATATTAAGCCTAGTTTTCTTAAATATTAAATTATTTTAGTAACACCAAGTCGGGATCATTGACAGACCGTAGCACTAGTTACAGGATTCAGGTCAGGCTGGTGTTGGTTATGTAGTGTTTCTCTTGCAGAAGGAAGTTACAGCCTTATGGATTATTTATTTTCAAAACAGTATGGTTAACTAAGCAAATTTTAGATTCTTTTCAATAATAATGAGAGTTTACCTATAGTCTCATAGCGATTAAAATTAAATAAACAAATCTAATTACTCAAAGCTTTACAGTTTTAATCAAAACAAAAAAACCCTAGGATCTTTAATAAAACTAAAATAATAGTATTAAGGTTCTCACAACTAATCACTATTTTCCTTTAAATGGTTCCAAACCCTATGGACTGTCAATGAAGGATTAATGACCGAGTTAACATTCTTTTAAATAATAAAACCTTATCTAAAGACCCCACATAGTTATTTGACAGTCAAATTCCTTTTGACCAAGGCCTTTGACCCTTCGCTTAAAACCTACTAGGAAAAGCAGAGGCTTCACAACCATTCTCTTGTCAGTATTCTAGGTTAACAAATAATAAAAATAGTAAATCTTTTACAAGTACATCATGGTTGCATAGCCAGAAAAGTATTTCAACTTATAAACAAATGGAGGACTCGATAAACAAAGCGTAGTAGAAATTAAAACAAAACCTTTATTAATTTAAGCAAAGAATGTATACAAAAAACCTCACAGGATTGTCCCATAACCTAACCTTTATTTATCAACAAACAGTAAAAGAATGCGACAATGGATTATAGCCCAAATAAGATATTACAATATTAACTCAATATTACAGTTTGATTTTTAAAAACAAAATCTAAGAAAGATGTAAAGCCCTCACGGGTGCATACATTACTAACAGTATTTACAAGAGTTTCATCAATAGCAGAGATCGAAAGCAAGTACTCTTTTTATCAACGAAATTTTATTTCTATCACACGACAAGCGATCTGGGGAACAAACCCTAACACTGCCAGGTTGTTTAACCATCAAAATAACAAAACTGTGTTTTAGAGTTGCTTTCTATGCCCAAGAATGATAATTGATAGAGTAGAGGATCACTAACTTAAATTTTAAAGCACTGTAAGTCTACTACAAATCCCTTGCGCGGTCATACAAGTTGGAGGTATGTAGTATAAATATAAATGACAGAAGTGTTATCTTAACAACATATATTTTTATAAAAGAAAAGAAAGTGGCATAGTCGCGAGACTCCACAAGTAGTGAATCATTTCACATTCTGGAAAATTACACAGTCACTTTAGAAATAACAAAGTTATAGTATCGAAAACCCTCATGGTTTCTTACCATATTAAAAACAATTTTATAGTCCAAACAAAATTGCAGAGTGGCACAGTCATTTACGACTCCACACAAGGCGAATTACACCCTTACAATATTAACTATATAAAATACCAGAGGAAGTATATCACTTCCATATCGACAACCAACATGGAGTGGGGAAAAACCCAACTCCATAAAAACATACCAAAAAACCCAGTTATCTCCTCAAGAGCCACACAAGTTAATGTCATGGGTCTTACCGGTTAAAAAAGAGAGGTTTCGCGGCTAGTTTTCCATCCACACCTATTGCAAAGTTGTCCCGCACATAATGCGTTACACTGGAATTTAAACCTTGATCAGTTTTAATGAAAATATATGGTATAAAGAAAAGAATATTATTGAAGCTACAGTTACCTTTTTGGTTTTCAACGACACACAGTAATCACCAAAGCAAAGTTTACAAAATCCATTAATGACTGGTTCAATCCTAGGATGGTGTAGATGGTGATGAAGTCCGAGCTTGGTGGTCACAGACAGAAGGCCTTTGAAGGAGATGAAGAAACTGTTAATACATTCCATAACCCTAATGAAATGACCGTTGTAACATTCAAGACACATTAAAACCTCTAGGGTTTTACAACTCGTATGTTGCTTACAGTTGGAGTCTAGAACGAACTCACATGGTCTTCAAGGAGGCGAGTTTATAACTTGTACCCCATTTATAACCATCACATTAAATTCAACCGGTGTTCCTATACGAAGAACAAGAGTCTCGTTAAAATCTCCATGAAAGACTATGCATAAGATATTATAACCCATATTACATAGTTAAATCTTTAATAAAGCTTTATCGTTGTTAAATGATATAACCTTGGGTATATCAAACTTTGTTTACATAAACATTTAAACTTGTACAAGAAAATAATGAAATTTGTTAGAATGTACCTAGCTTGGAACTTCTAAAATTATTCTAATAAAGGAAAAAAATGGTTACTATGTAGAATGGTATAAGAACATCAAACTAGGTTAAGGTTTAGATCCTTGTCTAGACCAAAAGCTCACCTCTTTGTGTTTTATGGATTTATAGTTAGTTTGATCTTTAACTATGATGTTGGGGTAACTTCACCCACCTGAACATGATTAAAACTAAAATTCATGCATTAGTCATAACAACTAATTAAGACCATGAGTTATCCCTTGTGTAGCTCAAGAGTAAAATCAAATAGAAGGCATCGACAAACTATTTTATGACAACAAGTTCAACCGAGACATATTTCTTATGTCACAAAGTAATGTCATGTCGGTAGATCACAAATCAGATAAAGCTAATAATAATAAAGTACATGATGTCAGTAATGCACGACAAAAGAAGTATGAATAATAACATCTCTCTAAATATTTTACTAGGGATTTCTAATGTTACGTATAGTAAATAATTTTATTTTTATTTTTTTGAAATTTGAGGGATGTTACATGTGGTATTAGAGCGAGTTTCCAAACACTAGGCCTAGTTGGATCACTCGCATCTAAGTAAGAAAACAAATATAGTAATTTTATTTGCATTTATTTATGTACAGAAATATAAAATCTGTTTTGCAGGAAATGGAAGGTGTTGAAGCATCTCCCGAAAATGGTTCTCAACACAACAATCCTGACAACTTTTATGTAGATTTGAACAATCCAGAGTTAATACATATAGTTAAGGAGTGAAAGGAGGAACTGCAGATTGTAAAATTAGAAAATGAAAGAATTCTGGAAATTAATCAAATGTTAATAGATAATATGCATAATAGAGGAAAAGATAAAGGAAATGTTAATGAAACTGATTCTGAAAAAACCTCTTACAAACATAAAGGAAAGAAAGAAAAATATTCTGATAGTGAATCTTCTTCAGAGGTTAATGCAAGGTCACATAATGGAAGGTATAAGTACATAAGTGACAGTAGTGAAAGTGACCATACACCCAAGAGAAGGAAGTATAAACCCTATGAATAAATTTCTAGGAAACTCAAAATAATAAATCCTCTCATGTTCAACGAGGAAGTAGAGAAAGTATTAGAATTGTTGTTCCATTTAGATATTCAAGCAATTATTTCCGAATAATATTTGCAGTAAAAGGAGTATGAAGATACAAAATGAACAAAACAAACCACATAAGAAACATACGAGCGTAGCTCGGGAATTTACAATATCATTCACATTAATTAATCTAGTGTTACAATAGTTTACAAATAGGAAGAATTCAAATCCATTAGGGAGGAATTCGAATCTACCAACTGGATGTGACTGTACCTAACTGACTAGCTAACTCATGGTCTCTCAATCAATATCAGAGTCCAATAAATCAACTCCCAAATGTCCAACAACTCATACAATCAATGATAACTAGTTAACTCAGTACAACTAAGTGTGGTAGGTGGGCAAGGGTGCCTACTCCACATGAAGCCATGCATTAGACATGCATAAATAACACTAGCTAACTGATTGTGATCTAACTAAAAGTAACTGGAAGCTAACTAAGACTAACTAGCTCCAACTCCAACTAATTGACAGAGGTTGGTGTCGAGACTCCCAGCGGCTCCTAAAATGTAGGAATTGGTCTAGGAGGCGCCCAAACTGATGCATGTGCATGCATTAAGTGGCAGTTAACCTCTACCAGTATTCTCCACACTATAGTAAGTGGTACATGTGGCCCAATTAGGCCAAGTGGACCCAATGGTACTAGTGGACCCACATAATTAATTAAGGTTCTAAGTTAGGATAAATAATCTAAATATAAAGTATGGTCAAGGGAGGATTAATAATCCTAACACCCCCTTGAATCCTAACTTGGACAACTATGGGATCTGGAAACAAGGCCATAAGTCACCCATATAAATATAAAAGACAGAATGCTTCTTAATACAACCGAGGAAATAAGGAAAAACCTCATGGGAACCCGCCCCCTCAAAATAAGCAAGAATACAATTTTGAATAAAAACTTGTGAAACGTTTTGCTACCATTTGCAACACTATGCAACAACAAATGCAGTATCTTGGTTCTTCTATGCAGGTGAAACTATGAATAAAAAAAAGTGCTTATGTCTAGAGGAATCTTCCTCTCTGGAAGAATAATAATGTACTCAACTTAATCAGAAATATAAACAGCTGCACGGTGAAAACTGGACCCATGTAGAGAAACTGAAATCAACTAATGAGAGAGAAAAAGTTCTTGAGAATTCATACCATGTGAGGAACACCCAAAAACATAATATATTTCAGCCTTGAAAAGAAAACCAAGAGTGGTAAAATCAGCCCCAAGTGTTAGGAGAAAGTGTCCAGGCGGATGCGGAAGTGTCCAAGCGGACGCAGAATGTCTTCCTCCGTACTAGTTCTGTGAGGAGATGAGCATGTGTCTAAAGGTAGAGAATCATTGGGACTGTGGAGAGAGAATGCTTGAGCTCCATAATCTGATATAATTTCATAAATAACCAATAATTCACAAAATCTGATATTAACAAAGTCATAAGAGAGAACTAACATTGAATCCTCAACAACAAAATTGAAGGAGACTTGCGGTGCTTGATTTGTCACACCAAAATTGATGAAACCAGTTACAAGAAATACTGAAAGCTCTTGAGTCTTAAAACTTGAACCACATATTATCATATCAGAAAATAAATAATATCCAAAAAATTTCATATCAGATCCAAAACTGTGCTCCACCAAGATGGTAGATGCGCAATTTTCTCCTCCTTCAAAATTCTGATTTTTGGTGCATGCAATCCTGTAGGAATTTAATGGAAGATCTAGATTAATGAGAGTGAATGGATCATGCCTATAATATGATATTATTTATAGAATATCCATGGTATTACTTATATGCACACCAAAAACATCATTAGAGAAAGAGAAATCAAATTCCTCTTCCTTTTTTGAAACAATCATCGGTAAACTATGGACAAAATTTAAAGAATCATTGGAGAATTTTTGCAAAGAATAGAAGGAGTGTTTTCATTCAAAAATAGAGATTCAAATGTCTTCTTCTGGATCAGCCATGTGAGGAGATGAGATATCAGAGATCTCATACACTTCTGGAGTATTAGGAGAAGGAGTCACTCCAAGGAGACTTTCTTCAATTTGAATTGACTGTAGGGAAAATTCTGCTTCTTCTTCATCTTCAACAATTTGCTTTTTTGTAGGAGAGGGAATGAACTCATCATGCTAGATTTTATGTGAACCTCTCTCAACATCTAGGATTTTATATTCATCTCGCATGTGACTGCTAGGTCCTCTTGATAGAGGGAAAGTGATAAAGGATTTCCTAGAGGCAACCATGTGGTTGGATGCTCCAGAATCTGTCAAATAAGCCTTTGATGAAGAGAGACTTGCATGAAAGAATATATCATATTATTCAGTCTTCTCTTCATCATTAGACATCTCTGCACCTTGTGGAAGGGAAATATTTTTCTGTACACATAGACCTTTCATCTGGTCGAGGGTGTTCTTCATGCACAAGTCTTCTGGATGAAAACCCCTCATACAATAGGGACACTTTTTCTTTTCAAACTTCTTATTTTTCATAGAGCCGGAGGATCCTTCGGAAGTATAATGATTCTATTTAGGCTTCGAATCAGCTGCTTTGGGATCCTTCTTCTTTGATCTCCCTTTGGCTTGCGATTTGCTAGAGTCAGTAACTAGGAGAGTCTAATATTTTGAGGTCTTGATGACTCCCATTCAAATCAACTTTTCTTGCTCCTTGATTAAGGACTCGGAAAAGGAATCAAGTGAAGAAATTTTCCAACCGGGGAAGGCATCCCACTTGGAATGAAATATAGAAACAAATACAAAATACTCAGAACCGTGTTTGCTGAGTATGGAGAGGACATTTTGCTCATCCTTCCTTTATGTTCTACACTGTCTACATTGAAGTGCAAGAGACTTGAATTTAGTAAAGAATTTCTCAATAGTCTCGAAACTATTGGGATGTAAGGCTACCAGCTCATTCTCCAGGAGATATCCTCGAAGCTCATCTTGTTTTCCAAACAAGTTCTCAATATTCTCCTAGGATTCTCTGGCAGTCTCTAATCCTTCATGGTGGAAGAGGAGATCTTTGGATATATGAGTGCATAGATAACAAAAAGCTTCATCACAATGGTTCAGAAACTTGTTTCTTTCAACATGCTGATGGGGCTCAACCTCCCTTCCAAGTACTATCCTATGGTATTTATGCTTGTGCAAGTCCAGCTGCATATCAGTCCTCCAATCAAGATAATTGGAAGTTGTGAGGATATGAGGAGTAGGAGATTGAGAATCCATAATTCTTTCGGCTGAGAGATCAAAAAACTTTGCACAAGCTACGTAGAACCTGTAGATTTTCACTACAAAACACACTAAAACATTTGAACAGTTAGAATCATTATTTTCCTCTCGACATGAACATATTTTTAGGTCTATCATACCCTCTCCACTGCTCTAAATCAATTTAGAGCTAGAAAATCATCATAGGGGACTTCTGTGGAAACCTAGGTACTTCTGATGTTCAATAGAGAGAAACAAACATGAAACCTATGTGAGAAGGCTCTGATACCATATTAGAATTGTTGTTCCATTTATATCTTCAAGCAATTAGTTCTGAATAATATTTGTAGTAAAAGGAGTATGAAGATACAAATTGAACAAAACAAACCACATAGGAAATGGATGAGTGTATCTCATGAATTTACAATATCATTCACGTTAATTAATCCGGTGTTACATTACTTTACAAATAGGAAGAATTCAAATGCATTAAGGAGGAAATCGAATATACCAACTGGATGTGACTGTACCTAATTGAATCATGCTAACTCATGGCGTCTCAATCAATAGCAGAGTCCAATACATCAACTCCCAGATGTCCAACAACTCATACAATCAGTGATAACTAGTTAACTCGGTGCAACTGAGTGTGGTAGGTGGAAAAGGCACCTACTCCACATGTATCCATGCATTAGCCATGCATAACTAGTGCTATATAATTGATTGTGATATAACTTAAAGTAACTCAAAGTTAACTAAGACTAACTAGTTCCAACTCCAACTAACTGATGGAGGTTGGCTCCAGGACTCCCAGTGGCTCCTAAAATGTAGGGATTGGTCTAGGAAGCACCCAAAATGATGCATGCACATGCAGTAAGTGGAAGTTAACCTCTAGCAGTGTTCCACACGCTATAGTAACTAGTACATGTAGCCCCATTCGGACAAGTGGACCCAATGGTACTAGTGGACCCAAATAATTAATTAAGGTTCCTAAGTTAGGCTAAATAATCTAAATAGAAAGTATGCTCAAGGGAGGATGAATAATCCTAACAGAAATTTGAGGAAGGAGAAGCTTAGATGTTAAGAATGAAGAAATAATTCCATATTTACAACTATTCTGACAGACTAAAGGCCATAATGGCTATTTACAATTTGACCGAAAAAGCCAATATCTGGTGGAAAGATATAAAGAGGGTCAAAAATATGAAAGAGAAGTAATTAACCTGGAGAGTTTTTAAGAAGTATTTTAAAAGAAAGTTTCTATAGGAACAATACTACGAAGAAAGAGCCAAGGATTTCTATGAATTAAAACTGGGTTCCATGTCCATGAAGGAGTTAAGAAGCAAGTTTCTAAGTCTGTTAAGATACATACCTTACATAATAGATGAAAATCCTAAAATTCAATGGTTTTTAAGTTGTCTACCTACTAGCTTCAAATATAGGATTGAGTTCGATAATCTAAAAACTTTGGAGGAAGCTATGAGAAAGGTTGAATTATGTTTACCTAGTTGAAAGACTAAAAAGACAAGTCATTTTGATCAGAAAAGAAGAGGGTTTAATTCAAATAAGAGTTTTGGGAGTAAATCTCAGAACTTATTCAAGAATAACTATCAAAAAATTGATATGAAGAATAGAGTACCCTGGAATATTGCAGCACTAAAAGGCAGGGATATGTCTAACAACTTTGTTAAAAATACTGAAAAAAGGAAACTTGTCAAATGCTGAGAATATCAAGGATCGCATTATGCCAAGTACTTTCCGAACCGAAAGGAGAACATCAGCAATATACACACTATCCAGGAAGAGGAAATAGTTGGAGATGTGGAAAACGAGATGCAACGGATAAATGCAGCTCTGGAAAATCGACAAGCGAATCATCAGACTTCCATGGTGGAAGTGCAAGGTATGAAACAAAATATTTCTGTTTCCATCTTGATCGATCCAGGTGCTAGTTTGAGTTATATATCCTGGAATAGTGGAAAAGTGCAGCCTATCTTTAAAAAAGTTTGAAAAATATTAGCTGGTCCAGTTAGCTACAGGAACTAAAAGAAAGGTGGTAAATTATGTTGAAAGTTGTAATGTGCTTATGAGTCAGTTTGAAACTCAGGTCAAATTAAATGTGTTACCTTTAGGATCCTATGATTTCCTAATAGGAATGGATTGGCTTGAAAAACACCAAGTGATTTTAAACTGTTTTTAGAAAACTTTTATTTGTTTGAATAATGAAGGAGAAAGAATCACTGTCAAAGGAATACCTAGGGAGATATTTGTTAGACAAATTTCAGCCTTACAGATGAAAAATAATATAAGGAAGGGTTGTAAATTCTTTGTTGTTTACATTATAAATAATGAACTAATCGATAAAAAAGATAAACCAGGATTTGAGGATATTATGATCCTGTAATATTTCGCGGGTGTATTCCCGGAATAAATTCTAGGATTACCTCCTAAACGAGATCTGGAATTTACAATCGAATTAGTACTCAGAGTGGTACCTAATTCAAAATCTCCCTATCGAATGAACATCTTGGAGCCGAATGAATTAAAATTACAATTAAAAGAATTAACACACAAACCTTAAGTAAGACCAAGTGTATCCTCTTGGGGAGCACCAGTCCTTTTTGCTAAAAAGAAATACGGTACTTTGCATCTATGTATAGACTACCGTCAACTTAATAAAATGATGATTAAGAATCAGTATCCTTGCCCCGCATTGACGATATGTTTGATCAGATATGTAAAGTGACGATATTCTCAAAGATCGACTTAAGGTCTGGGTATCACCAAGTCAGAATTAAATAGGAAGACATCTTTAAAACTGCTTTCCGGACAAGATACAGGCACTTTGAATTTTTGGTTATTCCCTTCGAGCTACCAAATGCACTAGCAACCTTTATGTGCTTAATGAACAGTATCCTAAGTAAGCACTTAGACAAATTTGTAGGTGTCTTTATAGACGACATATTGATTTATTTTAAGATAAAAAAACATGATGAACACCTAAATATAATTCTGCAAGTGTTAAGAGAACATCAACTTTATGCTAAGTTCAGCAAATCTGATTTTTATAAAGATAAAATACAATATTTAGGGCACGTAATATCTGAAGAAGGGATATCGGTGGACCTGAATAAAATAAAATCTATAATTTATTGGCTTATCCCTAAGGGCGTAATTGATGTACGATCCTTTATGGGGATAACAGGTTCTTACAGAAAATTTATTGAAGTATTTTCAAAGATTGCAAATCCTATAACTTCATTACAAAAAAATGGTAAGAAATTTGTTTGGGATTAGAAATGCGAAGACAATTTTAATAAACTAAAAGAATTACTAACTACTGCACCCATTCTAAAAATAGAAGATCCAGACAAATATTTCGGCATATGCACTGATGCATGCAACGAAGGCTTGGGTGGAGTACTGACACAAGAAGGTCATGCAATTGCATACGAATTAAGAAAATAAAAAACGCATGAAAAGAATTATGCAACTTATGACTTAGAGTTGGCTGCCATAATCCATGCTATAAAAATGTGGTTCCATCACTTAATAGGTAAAATATTTATGTTAATGTCTGATAACATAAGCCTAAAATATTTGTTTGATCGGCAAAATCTAAACACAAGAGAAGCTAGATGGCTATCTTTCCTTAGCAAATATGATTTTGAAATCAAACATATTAAATGGAAAGAAAATAAAGTGGTTGATTCCCTGAGAAGAAATTCAGTAACAAGTTTTGTAGCTTCCATTAGCAGTTATAAAACTGATTTGAAAGATAAATTGGAAGAGCGAATAAAGAGGGACCCAGAATACCATAATTTAAAAGAAGAGGTAACTTAGAATATATCTGAAAATATAATTACAGATTATAGTTTTAATGAAAAAGGTTTATTACTGTTTTAAAACAGATTGTATGTGCTAAATATACCGAAAGTTAAACTGTTGATTTTGAATCAATTAAATAAAAGTCCTTATTATGGACATCCGGGGTATCGAAGATGATAACCATGTTGAGAAAAGAGTACTTTTGTCCTAACATGAAAAATGAGGTTGCTGAATTTTTAGTTAGGTGTATCGAATTTCATCAAGTTAAAGTTGAACATCACTACCCAACAGGCCTTTTGCAACCATTATCGATTCCAAATTGGAAATGGGAAGACATCAGTCTTGACTTTTTAACTGGTTTACCTAAAAACCAAAAACAAAATGATTCAATAATGGTAGTTGTGGATAAATTAACTTAAGCAGCACACTTTATCCTTGTTAAAACAACTTATAAAGCTGCTAACATTGCAGACATTTTCATGAAAGAAATCTTCTGCTTACATGGAATTCCAAAGGTAATAATTTCTGACCGAGATCCAAAATTTACTGGTAATTTTTGGAAATATTTA
Source organism: Pseudotsuga menziesii (assembly GCA_001517045.1). Classification (NCBI taxonomy): domain Eukaryota; kingdom Viridiplantae; phylum Streptophyta; class Pinopsida; order Pinales; family Pinaceae; genus Pseudotsuga; species Pseudotsuga menziesii. Next base: position 218,338 of record LPNX010153453.1, on the reverse strand, counting down.
TTTAAAGGGATTGATTACTAAATTAAAATTCAGTACTACTTATCATCTGCAAGCATATTGAAAAAGTGGGAAGATATGTTGTGAATGTATGTTAGAGATTATCCCAAGAAGTGGGAAGACTATTTGCACTTAGTTGAATTTGCTTACAATAACCATTATCAGGCTTCAGCAAAGATTAGTCCTTTTGAAATATTATATGGTAGAAAGTGTAACACTCCTATTATACGGAGTAATCCAATAGATAGAATGATCTTAGGACCTGACATGTTAAAAGAATTGGAACTAACAGTGAAACAGGTACAAGGCAACTTGAAAACTGCTCAAGACAGACAAAAGAGTCATGTCGACCTTAAAAGAACTTCGAAGGAATTTCAAGTAGGTGAGCATGTGTTTGTTAAGGTAAAAACCAGAAAGAGCTCCTTTAAGTTAGGGACTTGTGCTAAATTAGCACCCAGGTATTGAGGACCATTCAAAATAATGGCAAGAGTAGGGCCAGTGGCATATCAGTTAGCCTTGCCACCTAACCTTAAAATACATAATTTCTTTCATGTTTCTATTTTGAAAAGGTATATACATGATTCTGCTCATGTGATTGATTGGAATGTGATCTAGGTAGAACCACAAGGAGACTTTCTGGTGGAACCAGATTATATTCTCAACAGGAGGGAAATATTTCTCCAGAATCGCACCATTGGAGAGGTAAAGGTGTAGTGTAAACACCTTAGTCCAGATGAAGCAACTTGTGAATTGGAGAGTGATANGTTAATTTTTATTGTAAATTTTATGACCAAGTGGGTCAAGGATGACTGTAATTGAAGAATTATTTATTTTAATAATTAATAAAAGGAGACACCTATTCAAGGAAGACTGTTAAATGAGTGTTCACTGACCCAATAGGAGTAAGGAGCATCTCTAGAAGAATGGTTGACAAGTGGAAACACTAGCATTCACTTTCTAGCAGTTGCAGGAGCATAATCCCTAAAACAGTGGTCATGTTCCCTGAGAGGGGGAACTGAGCTGGTGGCTCATTAAATTCCAAAATTCACCCAAAGACCTGGGAAATCTTATTTAAACCATCAAATTGAGTAGGAGGCTCACCACTCATTCTGATTTCTGAGAGAATGAACTTGTGACTACTGCAAACTGAAAAGTTAGGAACAAAAATAATTTGATGAGGGGATATCTAAAGCGATTTGCTGAGTTAAGTCTGCTTCTGAGTGCTAAGTTGCAGGAATCTATTGTGTGGCAGAGACCTTTGTCCCAGGGGTTCAGTGAGAAAGCCCGGGGTTCCTAAGAAAGTGATTTGGCTGCTTTAAGAAAAAGGTTGAGTCGAACAGTCTCCCTTGGGTGTTAGTCCCTTTTCTACAACACATCCAGGTTCCACCTCTAAATCTTTATTATGACATTGTTTTACTTCTATTTAACAACGTTGTAATTTGTTTAAAATTAGGTTATGGTTAATGGATAGTTATTCAATGATTATAGGATTTAGTATTTGAATAGAAATTTATTGATAGAGAAATGAAGATAAATTATCTCTTGTATTTTTCCTCTCACCGAAGTGACGTACTCTAGTATAGGAAGATATGAAATTATGTTTGAGTAATAGTACCAGAATGATTGAATCATTATGTATGTATGTTATTACAACAAATAGATGTGATGTATTTATATATTGTTTGTAATCCACTGATATTTAGAATACTAGAATTTAGTTATTTATATAAGCTACAACTCTTAATCCAAAAGATAAAACTATTACAAACAATTACAGTTCGTAGAACCAAACCTTCAATTTACAATATAAGTATAGGCACATAAATAGAAATAACTAAACTAGATCATATAATGGCATCTTAAGCCCAATTTTCTTAATTATTAAATTATTTTAGTAACACCAAGTCGAGATCATAGACATATTGTAGCACTGGTTATAGGCTTCAGGTCATGTTGGTGTTGTTTCGGTAGTGTTTCTCTTGTAGAAGGAAGTTACAGCCTTAGGGATTATTTATTTTCAAAATAGTATGGTTAACTAAGAAAAGTTTAGATTATTTTCAATAATGATAAGAGTTTACCTACAGTCTCATAGCCATTAAAATTAAATAAACACAGATAATTACTCAAAGATTTACAGTTTTAAACAAAATGACAAAACCCTAGGATCTTTAATAAAACTGAAATAATAGTATTAAGGTTCTCACAACTAATCACTATTTTTCTTTAAATGGTTCCAAAACCTATGAACTATCAGTGAAGGATTAAGGACCGAGTAATCATTCTTTTAAATAAGAAAACTCTATATAAAGACCACATAGAGTTATTTGGCAGTCAAATTTCTTTTGACCGAAGTCTTTGACCCTTCTCTTAAAATCTACTGGGAAAGGCAGAGGCTTCACAACCATTTTCTTTTCAGTATTTTAGGTTAACAACAAATAAAAACAGTAAATATTTTACAATTACATCACGGTTGCATAGCCAGAAAAGCATTTCAACTTATAAACAAATGGAGGACTCGATAAACAAAGCATAGTATAAATTAAAACACACCTTTTATTAATTTAAGCAAAGAATGTATACAAAAAACCTCACAGGCTTGTCCCATAACCTAACCTTTATTTATTAGCAAACAGTAAAATAATGCAACAATGGCTTATAGCCCAAATCAATGCAACCAAGTAAGATATTACAATCTTAACTCAATATTACAGTTTCATTTTTTTTAAAATCTAAGAAATATGTAAAGCCCTCACGAGTTCATACATTAATAAAAGTATTTACAAGAGTTTCATCAATAGTATAGATCGAAACAAACTCCTATTTTTATCAACGCAAAGTTATTTCTATCACACGACGAGTGGTCTGGGGAACAAACCCCAGCGCTCCCAAGTTGATTAACCATCAAAATAACAAAACTATGTTTTAGAGTGCCTTTCTATGCCCAAGAATGATAATCTACAGAGTAGAGGCTCGCGACCTTGAATTTTAAATAACTGTAAGTAAACTACAAATCCCTCGTGGGGTCAGACAAGTTGGAGGTCTATACTATAAATATAAATGATAGAAGTTCTATCTTAACAACATATATTTTTAAAAAAGAAAGAAAGTGGCATAGTCACGAGACTCCACAAGTAGTGAATCAATTTTACATTCTGGAAAATTACAAAGTCACTTTAGAAATAACAGAGTTGTAGTATCGAAACCCTCACGGGTTCTTACAATATTGAAAACAAGTTTATAGCCCAAACAAAATTACAAAGTGGCACAGTCATTTACAACTCCACACGAGGCGAATTACACCCTTACAATATCAACTATATAAAATACCAGAGAAAGTATATCACTTCCATATAGACAACCAACACAGAGTGGGAAAAAACCCAACGCCATACAAACATACCACAAAACCTAGTTATTTCCTCATGAGCCACGCAAGTTAATGTCATGGGTCTTACCAGTAAAAAAAGAGAGGTTTCACGGCTAATGCATTACCATGGAAGTTAAACCTTGATTAGTTTTAAGGAAAAGGTGTGGTATAAAGAAAAATAATATTATTGAATCTACATCAGTTACCTTTTTAGTTTTCAACGCCACACAGTAATCACCAAAACAATGTTTCCAAACTCCATTAATGACTCATTCAAGCCCAGGATGGTACAGATGGTGATGAAAACTAAGTTTCGTGGTTACAGATAGTGGAGTAGCATGGTCAAGTAGTCAAAGGCCTTTGAAGGAGATGAAGAAACTGTTAATACATTCCATAACCCTAATGAAATGACCTTCGTAACATTCAAGACACATTAAAACCTCTAGGGTTTTACAACTCGTATGTTGCTGACAGCTGGAGTCTGGAACGAACTCACATGGTCTAAAAGGAGGTGAGTCTATAACTCATACCCCGTCTATCACCATCACATGAAATTCAACCAGTGTGCCAGTACGAAGAACAAGACACTCGTTGAAATATCCATGAAAGATTGTGCATAAGATATTATAACCCATATTACATAGTTAAATCTCCAATAAAGCTTTATCGTTGTTAAATGATATAACCTTGGGTATATCAAAATTTATTTACATAAACATTTAAACCTCTAAAAGAAAATAATGAAATTTGTTAGAATGTACCTAGCTTGGAACTTCTAAAATTATTTTAATAAAGGAAAAAATGGTTACTATGTAGAATGACATAAGAACATCAAACTAGGTTAAGGTTTAGATCCTTGTCTAGACCAAAATCTTACATCTTTGTCTTTTATGGATTTATAGTTAATTTGTTCTTTAGCTGCGATTTCGGGGTAACTTCACCCACCTGCGCATGAGTAAAACGAAAATTCATGCATTAGTCATAATGACTAAGTAAGACCATGAGTTATCCCTTGTGTAGCTCAAGAGTAAAATCAAACAGAAGGAAATGACAAACTATTTTACCACAACAAGTTCAACCGAGACAAATTTATTATGTCACAAAGTAATGTCATATCGGTAGATCACCAAACAGAGCAAGCTAATAATAATAAAGTACATGATGTCAGTAATGCATGACAAAAGAAATATGAATAATAACATCTCTCTAAATATTTTACTGGGGATTTCTAATGTTACATACAGTAAATAATTTTATTTTTTTTTAAATTTGAGGGATGTTACAAGGGTTATATTAAAACCATCAAGTACATATATAGATGCATTCCCTTCACTCCATGCCCTTTATCTCTCATGGATTGATGGTTCCCCATTATCATTTGCATTCACCTCGTCCACTTCCAGCTGTAATTATTTTATTGTATATCTAGTGTCCATTACATTTTACATCACAATTTGGCTTATAGCCAATTTAACTGTAAACAAAACATGGGAAAATTCTAGGGTGTTACATATGCACAACATCACAACTTGGCCATGTAATGATAGTTAGGCATAAAAAATCATTGAAATAATACTTCTTGTATTTGTGGTATTGAATGTAATTTTCATTATGACTTGTAGTTTGTTGAACCCATGAAGGAATCTATGATTCCCATGCAAAGGAGAACTAGACAGTTTGGTATTTGTTAGATGTCATTTAAATCCTATTATAATTATTTCAAGTGTGGCATGTTTTCTTTCCTTGTTTATGATGTTGTGTTTTCATAGTAAATCATGGGAGCGTCTGGGATTATTGTGTTTTGAGAGTTGTTTTTGTTTTACCCTAACCAGGCGGCTAGGGTTTTTGACCCAGCCGCCTTCCCCTTTCTCCTCTACGAGAGTTTTGTGGGCTATGTCCGATTTTTCCATTGGTCTACAAGTTTCCCTTGCGCAACGACCTATTTCTTGCGGTGGCGGCGGCATCGATATTCAAAGGTAAGGTTTTTCTTGGTCTTTGCAGTCGACGGATATCCTCGTGGCGGTGGAGGTAGGTCGATTTCAGAGTGGATTCGGTTGCGTGCCCTCCCTTGTTTCCATGGGCTCTACAGAGGGCTTGTTCTTCTTGCTTCTTGTGTGAGTTTGTGGGATTCCACAGTTTTAATGGCCTAGTGCGGCAACCCTTTTCTTGTGGCGGAGGCAGTTCTTTCAGGGTTTTTTCAATGCCCGTGGGTGGTGCTATTGTTTCTCACATGCTGCCGAATCTGACAGTTGCTGCAGGCTCTGTTTCCCACTGGTTTTTTTTGGATGATCTAGATCTGCTTGTTGGATATGTATACAACGAGCGACCATTTTATGGTTATATTTCTTCTATGTTTTGATTTGATACATTGGATGTCTAAAATTGTAATAGTTTTGACATGGATGAAACAAGTATTTTTATATGTCTTTTGTTGACAATGTATGGGGTGTTTTTCGCTATTACGACCATTTCTGATAGAATTCGTTTTTGTATGGATTTGATCTCGAGATGTATTTGCTATTGTGGATCAGTTTTGTTATGTTTGTTAGTGTATGTCTTTGATGCACTACTGCTCAAATGCTCTTTGTAAGTATGTATCTGTTGTCTTTTGACACAGTTTTATTTTAATATAAGGTTGTCCTTTTCCCCGTGAAAAAAAAATAGTAAATCACTTTGCAGCCATTGTTGGATTCTTCTTCTTTTTGTAATGGTTGGAAAGTGGCCTTTAATTTTATTCTAAATCCAACGATTTCTTGAAGGTAGTATTTTTCAGATAGATACTAGAAATTGCAATAAAAACAAGAGTGTTTTTTTTAGCTAGTTGTTTTGCATTTTTGTTTTCTTTTCTATAAAAACAAAAAAGCAAAAGAAAGCGCATGCATCATGTGGATATTGTAGCTGTTGCATTTTTTTACTAATTTGTAGTTGCTGCATTTTTTTTTTATTAATTTACATAAAGAATATGTTTACTTATGGAATTTTTTTGTTTTAAGTACCATTTATAGACAATAATGGATTCAAGAAGAAGAACTATTCAAGATGAAATGAATCAAAGTGATAGTGCTAAGGTGAGAATATAACAAATTTTTTTCTTTTTTCCATTGTATGCTTTTAAATGCAATATTTTATTTTAAAAACAATATTGTAGGTTGTTATATGCAGTTATTTTCTAAAAAAATATTGCATCCTTTTATTTGGAGTGGTTCTATGTTTTCTTAAAAAACAACATTTTAGGATGTGATAAGTAGTGGTTCTTCTATATTTTCTCACAAAAAAACCAATATTACATCCTACAATATGTTCTAAAAAAATATTGCATACTACAATATTCTCTAAGAAACAATATTGCAAGTTGTTATACACAGTGGCTCTTCGATATTTGCTCTAAAAAGAATATTGCATGTTGTTATATGTAGTGGTTCTTTTACCTTTTATCTGTATGTTTTGTTTTGAAATTGACATTCACTTTTCTAGCATTGAGTGGAAATTGACCAAATGCCAAAATTGAACAAATGTTGGACAAAATTTCTCCGACATCCGTTATAAAATTTTAACGGTAAGTGCCATCCATTACTAGCTTCAGGCGGCTCTAGTGTGTTATAGAGTGTGGTAAAAATACGTAAAAACAAGTAAAAATGAAACAAAACTATGCGAGAAGGAATATAAAATAAATTACCAACGAATCTAGTGTGTTATAAAGTGTGGTAACAATAGGTAAAAACAAGTAAAAATGAAGACAAAACTATGCACGAAGGAATATAAAATAAAGTACCAAGGCTCATGAGCCGTAAATGAAAAAATTAAATGTAAATGCATGGCCATGAAAATATGTAGTAAAATTAAACCATGAACAATAAGAATAATAAATGATTCTAAATATCAATAGTAAAGGTAGAAACCACAGACAGTAAAACTATAACCCATTCACGCGAAACGTAATAATTAGGCTTTACAAATGGTTCAGAGTTACCTCAAATGGTGTTGGGCCCTTGTAGCTGCGTGGTGAACTGTGCTCCTGGTATTCGACTATCACTAATTCTTCACTTCAAGACTCTATGGATGCAGAAGTGAACAGTGGTTTGAAGCTTAAATGGTGGCTGGCATTTTCTGGAGAGAAACCGATAGAGTATAAGTAAGGATAAGTGAACTTATGAAATGGGAGCCTCCACCCCTCTTTTTATGGAATATTTTGATGGAGGTAAGTTTGCCCTAGGTTTTTTTGGGAAAAAACCATGGTAATGGCATGTTGTTTTGTGAGTTTCCTGCTCCTTTTGGATTTTTAATGCTTTTTCCCATTTTATTTTTATTTTTTGTTTTTTCAGAAATATTTATGTGAGAACTATATGGGTGTGCCATTATGACTATGTAGCTTAATATTTGTAGGTTGGCAGAGGCCTAACTTTAATAAAATGGGTATACTAAGGAGATGACCAAGGATAGTGAGCTTAGTGAACAATTTTGTGGTGTTAACAGATTTCCCTTTGATGTCTAAGGGAAGGAGCTCATCGTATGACCGATATACATCATATGATCTGTACTGTTGAACGATAGTGAGTAGAATGGTAGTGGAGTATTGGAGACGTGTTGAAGGGTGGAGCATGCATCTCACATGAAATGCAAGGGCCAATAACTAGAAGTACAACTCCTCAATAATGGTTGAGGTACATATAAAATCAAATGAATAATATGGCAGGAATTCCCGTGCTCGTATCAAGATATAAAAATGGTCGAGGACATGGGGGACCTGGATAATATGTAAAGAGATACTGTATACATCTTGGGTGTCCCATAAGGACTCAGACATGGACTAATTTGGTGATCTAGATAATTGTTGATCTGAAGAACTGAAACTAGAAACACTGGGATGTATCGTGGGTGCATGATCAAAACTAATGCTCTAAGAGGTCCAACAACTGGGAGCACTCAGACAACTAAGGATTTGAATCTCAAAGGTACAATATATTGCAACTAGAACTAGATGTATTGGGAAGCATGAAGGGATTCCAAACATTGTCACCAATGCAACCCGGATGCCTGAAGGAACATAATGGTGATGGGGTTCCATAGTGACTCACCAATGTGCTAGAGACAAAGGAAATATGGGGTCTTCAACCAATTGATGATGAGACAAAAAACCTGTATGAATCTCAATGGTGCGATGTGGTGGATGATGTTGAGAACATGAGAAACAACCATCTAAAAGGGAAATAAGGACTCCCCTCAAATGGTACATAGGAACTCGCCAAGGATGGAGGTGAGGAAAAGGTATATGGACCTCTGGGTCTATCCTTTAGAATATATGTGATGCCATTGATAGATGGGGACTTGCAAATACCAAAGAAATAATGGTTCCTTAATAGGAGTGAATGGTATATAACTATTGAGTGACAAGAACAAGATGTTGGACTAGGACACTACCGATGGATACGAGGGGGAATGAGTAATAGGAAAAAAAAATTCTTTATGTAGAGTATGACGGTAGGGATGACCTGGAATCATATGAAACTGATCTTGAGGGAGGGAATCTTAGCTGAAGGGGAATAATTTCACTGGGTATAACTACAGCAGGATGACCTCAAAGGGAAAAAAATGTGGATAACAAAGGAGGGGGATTCCTAGGGTGAATTATTGTAGAATAATATGAAAAAAGGAAACCATGAATGTTGTCGTCACAAGGGAATGTATGTGATTTGCAGTGGTGTTGAGAAGCACCAGTTTGGCCTTCTTCATGATTTAAGGAGCTCAAAGAAGGGATAGAATTTTACTCGAGATGGAACTATCCCATTGACTTTATCGATCCGAAGTCAATTGATGCTCGCTGATGTTTTCAATTTTAGAGAGTTTGAAAACAAGAAGAAGACTCCAGTGGTGGTATTTTTTATAAAGTTAGTCTCTAAGGCCCGAAAAAACATAAAAGTATGCAATGAAGAACTCTTCTAGTCGAAAGGGACTAGAGTATTCTTTTTTGTAAATAGTCCATCAGGTTCGAAAAAAGGGTAAACGTATACCAGAAGAACATTATTTCATGTCATTTAATGATTCTGAATGAAGCAAGATCACTTGACAACCTTTTCATTGTTTAAGGAGTCAAAAAACAGATTAATAGAAACTTCATGTTGGGAGTCCAGGGGGACCAACCAATAAGTGACAGTATGAAGAAATCAAGTGTCTTCAAATTCAGTATGTCAAACTATACATATCCCAATCGTAGGGGTATGCGAATGACATGGGTGCCAAATGCGAGGGGTTCTACAAAATGGTCACCCATGTGAGGGGAGGCTCTACTGTTGAGCAAAAGAAAATGCAAGGGGTTTTTGGGCGGGGCCACTTACTTGGACAACAGGGGGTCTTATAGGCTCAAAGGAGAACAACTAAGGAAATGCATCAAATTTACAGAGGGGAAGGATGTCCTATATGCTAGTTAAGGGATTGTACCTATAGATGCAGTCGGTACCACAAAGGGGGTGTGTAACAGTAACCTGTATCTGTACATACAATAAGGACAGTACTTGAGCTTAAATGTGTTTCTAGAATATAAATAATGTATACAAATACATATATAAGGTGACTTACGTGGTGGCACATAAATTGAGGCAGGCCTAGATGGTGGGTTGAAGAAAGGTAAGCGATCATGAGCAAGGGTCCCAATAATCACGAAAGGCACGGAATAGGTATTTTTGGCAGTGCAAATGGTGAAAGAATAGATGCAATATGACATGTGTTCTCAAGAAGTGGTCGAGATCATGCATGTGAAAAAGTGAGCAGGGTCAAGACCCCGCCCCCATGATTTGGGAAAGGGGTTTATGATTATGGATCACATATGTGTGGTTATGAGCTATGGGCTCATTAATGTTTCGATATATATGTGACGGGGAAAGGTGAAATGAGTGAGTATTCCCCATATTCTAGGTTTGAAGTAATCAATCATACCCCCTAGTCCAGAGATGTTGATGGAGTGAAAATGTTCTTCTAAAGAGGTACCGATGGGATATCAAGATATTATTGGAAGGGGGGTGTATGATGAGGTGAATAGCCATGGTGGCAAGCTATATTTTTGATATGATGATGTGGGATTCCTGCACTGGGGTGGGTTACCCCGATATCACCAACAAGGATGGAGAGAATGAGTAGGAAGGTCTAGATTCTTGCCCCCAGGCTGTATGTGTGGGATTTTCTCATCGTTTCGAAAGGATAGAACTGATGGGTTGAAGGAACCCATGATCGTTGACACACTCAGAGTGGTATGGGATGATGAGGAAGGCTCATCAGAGGATGGGATGAATTAAATGGTGTTCATCTCGCTCAAAGAAGTCACTGGAGGATGAACATCTTCAAAAATTGTGTCTTGGGGTTCTATGGAGAGTTTGTGCAAGTAAGCTATCACATATCGATACTCAAGAAGATATGGGAAATGGTGAGCCTTAGTGTCCATAAAGACCACAATATGCACAAGGGCGGTTTGTATGAAGGGACTTTTTTTTGGGAATGGCATTGTCTTGCAACTAGACAAGTGTGAGCTTCTCATTGGGATAATCATCTAACGTCTGCATATGCATATGTAGGATTGGAAAGTCAGTGAATGTTTGGGTGAAGTGACCTGTAACATCATACAAAGAACACAAAGGTGGAGCTTGAGTTGAGGTAGTATAGGGTGTGTTCATGACTTTACTTTGGTTTTCTAGTGGGTAGCACTTGTCGTATTTCCCCCAACCTTCTTCTTGGGAGGAGGTGGGGGGTTATTAGGGGATGGTTGAGGGGTACCCTGAAGGGATACAAGAACTGAGGATACATCGGGGGGTGGGCGGTTGGAAGTGTTAATAGGATGAACTAATGTCAAAATGACCTGTGAGATTGGAAGATGTTTTGTAGGGGTAAGGTACCAAACTGGGATGCACAAAGTTAGGTCCGACAGGTTAAGGGTTTCCATGACAGGTGTGTTCAAGATGCATAAGGGAGGTATTAGAAAGGGGATATGATGAATGGGTGTAGCTCCCCATTGATTTCCTTGAAATTGATTGGGGATGGGATTTGGAATCGGTTGTATTTGTGGTGGCTTCTAGGGTTGATGTTGCAACACAGGTTTATTGTATGAGAGGGTACAAAGTTCAGATACCACAACCCCTTCCAGGGGTGGTGCAAATGCTAAAAAGTGGCAGTCATGGGAGCCTCTTTAAAAATACCTAGCCCAACGGTAGATAGTGAGGGAATAGAAGTGGTATTTATGGAATTATCCACCAAAGGGAGTATGTTTTCTAGGGTCCTTGGGGTTGTTGTATGTTATTTGGTTGATTTTGATTATATTCCCTCATGAAGGAAAATCATGGTTCGAAAAGTGGTTGAAGCTATAGATTTCATTCTATACGTATAGATTCTTCCTAAGAGAAGGTTGTAATCAAGTTGTGAGTTGACTACTTAAATATCTATCAAGACGGTATTGTCGGCTAACTCAACATGAAAATTCATGAGAAGTCACTAGGGTTGAGAAACACGACCATCATAGGTGCATCGGGTTGACACCATTTGATAAGGTAAATAAGTGTTGCATTCATGAGTCAGGGTGTTGAATTGAATATGTAGCGTACTACATCATGGGTTGGGATGTGACCACTAGTTGAGTAGGCAAAGGATTTTGTAAAACCATATGAGGTTGGGTCGGTTGAGTTGTGGGATGTTGCACTTGAGGGGCGACACTAGTATCATGATGGTTGGCCTCATCGCAAAGCTAGCGGGATATAACTAAGTGAGGAAAATGGTGAGTGTAGTGTTTGTAGACATCATAGAAAGAACATGGGTGGTTTTTCCATAGAAAGAACATCATAGAAAGGATTTTGTAAAACCATATGAGGTTGGGTCGGTTGAGTTGTGGGATGTTGCACTTGAGGGGCGACGCTAGTATCATGATGGTTGGCCTCATCACAAAGCTAGCGGGATATAACTAAGTGAGGAAAATGGTGATTGTAGTGTTTGTAGACATCATAGAAAGAACATGGGTGGTTTTTCCATAATTTTCGGTTATTTCCTTTCCTGGGTGGTTGATTAGGGTCTTCGTTAGAAGGATTGGCTCCGTTGTTTCCTGGGGGATTAGGAGGTGGTCCACCTCCTCCTTGGTGTATATTTTTGTCGTATTTCCTACCTTGTCTCCAATTGGGTCACCCTTGTTGGTTATCGGGGGATGGTGGAAATTGTGTCAAGTTCTGTTGGGCATAAAATTGCCCTTGTGGAATGGGAGGAGTCTGAGGCAGTGTCGATGCAATGGTAGATAATGAAGGGTTTGGGAAAAGATAGTAAGGGTTGGTTGTTGGGTTCAGAGCGTATCCTTGAGGGAGGTTCATGTAGGTGGGTCTTGGGTAAGGTGGGCCATGGACCTAAGGGGCCACGGTCGAGGGAACATAGGAAGGTGTCACTTTAGAGTTGGAGGTTGGTAGAGAAATATCAAGGCCATAACCTGTGATAGGGAAATGCCCCATCAAAAGAGGGCTAGGATTGGATGGAGTGACATACAAAGCAGTCACCATGGGAGGTATGTGAGTGTAAGGTTCAATTACAGAGGTGACCGAATTGATAACACCATCTACGGCATGTGATTCCCTTGATGAGTCTTTCCGATTGGAATCATTGTGAGGTGTTTCTAGAAAAATGGTGTATAGGTATCCTGACTAGGCATAAATGAAGTTGAATTGTTGGGATTTGAGGATAGCCTCTTCTTCCATCTATGGGTGTTCATAGGAAACATCCTTAGAGATGGAAGGGATCAACGAATTTAAAAACCATTCAAGGAAAATCCTATCATCTAGGTGTATTTTGCATAAATTACGTCGTCTACACCATTCATGGATATGGTCCATTATATGGGTAGCGATATTTATGCGACAAGAAAAAATAATTTCTACATTGACATTGTATTGAACAAGCAGTTGAAAGAACTGCAAGAATGTGGGGGCTAGTGATGCAAAGGTGGAGTGGGATCCATGTGACTGGTTGATGTACCACTTGGCCGAAATTCCATTGAAGGTCCTATGGAGAAGACGTTGTCTAACTGAGTTATTAACTATGGAGCTCAAAGAACACCACAATTGGAATGACATAATGTGGTTTTGGGGATCTTCTCCATCCTTCCCCTTGAATTTAGGTATATCTGAAGCAAGTTTCATAGGCATCGGTGGCTAGGTATGATCATGATGAATTGGGTCATTGGACAATAGTGCCACATCATGATGGTTAAGGATAGCCATGAATGGAAGGAATACGGGCCTGAAGGCTCCATGTGGCTATAGTCATGTGGGGTTTCCCTAAAGGAGGGTTCCTGATAGGTGAATTTTCTAGATGGGGAGTACTGGAGTAATGGCTTTCCATTCAAAAATAACATGTGTATGGGTTTCGCATGACAACGTGTCCAATAGCTAGATTCCCTACATGTGGGTTTCCAGGTATCAGGATCCCAGAAGGAGGGTTCCGAAGGGGTGGGTTCCCTATCATAGTATCGTTGGAAGGGATATTACCCATGGGAGGGTTACTACTAGTGGTATTCACTAAAGGGATATTCTCGGTGATATGTACCCTAACATATAGGTTTCCAGACATTGTGTGACTCGTAGGAATACCTCCTATAGGAGGGGTAGAACATAAACCTAAAACTCCTCTAACTATGTTGCCAATGAAGGGGTCGGGGCTAACACTGCTAGATGGAGGGATGTGAATAGACATGGGGCTATGTGTGGGTGAAGGATATGAGTGATAAGGATTGGTCTCAAGCGTGACTCTCTTGGAAAATGAAACCAAAGAGAGCGAATGATGTCAACAAGGGGTGGGACATATGATCAGTCTAACAAATTAAAATGTGGTGATTTCCCCTGGAGCCTATCATAGGAGTAATGATGGTAGAGTGACATAAGTGCAAAAGAGGGCTATGAAAAGACTAAAAAATCCAACTACAACCATGTGTGCGGAAAGAGATCTCTCAACAAAAGTGGTAGTTAGGCCAACAAGACACTCTAAAACTCTACTCCAATCCCATGTCAAAGTAGGAGAGTAGAAAAAAAAATGCCAGAATGCCAATAAGAAGTCACTACCTAGAAATAAAAAAGAATCGCTAACCTATGAGGTATGAGATCATGAAAACACCTAACTAAAGAGCTGGAAGCCCTCGCAAATCATATCCTCTGCACGGTGATGAAGTCCAAGTTAGACATGGAAGACCAATAATGGCTAAAAGGGATATCCCCCTACTGAGAGGGATCCCAGGTAAAAGATCCCTAGAAGAATGGTAACTAGGATACCTCTTTCATGATATCATCACGTTTTTTAAGTATTTATTTTTTGGGGGGTAGCGGGGCCTATTGAAAGTATGTAGTGTGGGTACTCGTTGGATGCGGAATTTAATTCTACATCCAATGAGCCATCCCACTCGAAATTTGAGTAAAAACACAGGGAGATATGTTGAAAATACAAACAAAAAAGTAGTTTGTGTCTTTCTTCCTCCAAAATTAATAAATATTATTTTATTATTTTAACTAGTATTTTATTAATTTCCTTAGGAGTCCCATTTTAGACCTCAAATTTCCTCTAATGCTTCTAATGATACTCTCACTATTGAGAACCTAGTTTTGACACAATCTTGTGTCCTCCTAAGAGTATAATCCGTAAAAACATTTTCAATCCTAGTGCTCGAGTTGCTCAGTTTTACAACGTTCTTGAAGATTTATCCCAAGCACATTGCGCTATGTCCACATTGGAGGTACTCCAAAGTTTTCCTGCACAACAAAATAATTTGTTTTCATCCCTAGTGGCCTTCCATTCTAAGAATACCACCATGATCACTTTTAATGTGGAGAATTATAAATCGAGGATATCCCATCAACTTGATTTTCAAATTAAGACTAGAGTGGTGGGTAGTAAAGTCCATCATATGGTTTTAGACAAAGGAGATTCCACCTTGGTCTTATCAATGTCTTGCTGGAAAGCCATCAGTTCTCCTGAGCTTAATAAGTCACCAACCACCTTAAAATATTTCGATGAAAGAGGTTTTCAACCTCATGGTCTCCTACCGAAGTTATCCATCGAGTTGGGGGGGGGGGACTGTTTCTATCCAGGTATAAGTGGTCGATGCTCCTTTGGATTACATTTTTTTTATTAGGAAGGAAATAGTTCTATGCTATGACGACTGTTCCATCGTTAGCTTTCCGCACACTCCAATTCCCACATCAAGGAAAGTTTGTGACCATAGATCAACTTGATTATTGTTCGCCTAATATTACTGTTACCACAACAAATAATGTTCCAATGTTAGGGAAGTATCCTCCTCCCTATCATTCTGTAGGGGTTGGACTTTTGAAAGCTTCATCCCTCATGGGAGTCTTTCCATCTACTTCTGCCCCTCCTAATACAAAAATTTCCACGGTAAACATGATATCATCCACGACTGGTTGCATGTATAAAGGAAAAGAGATTGTTGAATTTCCTTCTTTGAGTCCACACGTAGCCCTGTATGATGCCATTTAATCTATTTCTGATGCTTGCATAGATGATCATCATTTGGTAGCATCAAATCCATACCATCTTCCCTATTGGCTAGATTCCCCTCTCCCAACTTTAGATTATATCTCACAAAATTTTCCATCAAACGAGTCTATTATGGAGGTTATGAGTCAAGATGAATCTTTATGGGAAGACTCTCATCATGGATCTTCATTTCTTCCTAATGCCAATTCGATAGATTCATATTTTGTTTCTTTGATAAGTTCTGATATTGTCGAGTACCCACAAACGCTTGTATTATTACAAGGTACTGATTTTGAAGGGAATTTATGTAACATCACTAAGACAATTCACATCAACATATGGACGAAGCCAGGTGTTTTTGGAGATGTTCATATAGGACAGGACTGTTCGACAACAGAAATTGAGGAATATCGAGCTCTTTTTAAGGAATTCCGTGATGTTTTTTCCTAGACTTATGAATAAATGCCCAAGATTGATCCATTTATTGTCATGCATGGGATCAAAACATACCTGATGACAAAACCTGTTCAACAAAAACTTCACCAAGTCAACCCAAGGAAAGTTGCTACCAACTTTCCTACCCTTCAATCAATCAGATCATTGACAACTGCATCGACAGAGTCATTTTTTCTTTTATGGATGGCTTTTCTGGCTATAATCAGATTGAGATATTTCTTGTCGACCATCATAAAAACACATTTATTTTCCCGTGGTGAACCTTCTCTTATCACAAATTACTTTTTGGCTTAAAGAATGTTGGAGCTACTTTCCAATGAGCCATGTATTATGCTTTTCATGGTATAAAACACATAGTGGAACTGTATCTGGATGACCTACCTACTAATTTACAATAATGGGAAGATCATTCATGGCATATTAGACACATTTTCCTATGATGGCGTCATTACCATATCAAGATGAAGCCACACAAGTGTGCTTTTTGTGTTGAGACTGGATGCCTTCTTGGTTTCATTGATTCCAAGGATGGAATTCAGATAGATCCCTTGAAAATTGATGCCATTGTGGCCTTACCACCTCCAACAGACATTATTAAACTCCAAAGTTTGCAAGGGAAGGAAAATTTTCTTCATCGTTTTGTATGCAAGTTTGCAGAAAAAATGCATGCCTATATGCGTCTCTTAAAGAAGAACAATCCATTTCTTTGGGATGATCAGGCTCAAAGATATTTTGATAATTTCAAACAAGTTATAATACGCTCACCTGTGTTGTACCCCCTGAATTATTCAAAATATTTTCTGCTTTATATTGCCACCACCACTACTACCATTGGTATGGTTCCAATGCAGGAAGATTCCAACGACCAAGAACATGTGATCTACTATCTTAGTAAAAGTATCCTTGACTCTGAAACCTACTACTCACATGTGAAGAAGCTAGCTTTAGCTATAGTCATCGATGTGCAATTTTTTTGTCATTGCATCTTATTTCGCACCATTATCATGCTTGCAGATCAAAACCCTATGTACTATATTCTTCCTCGTCAAGTGCTAAGGGGAAAATATTCTCGTTGGAATGTTATCCTACAAGAATTTGATCTCGAATTCGCTAATACCAATTCCAATAAGTCTTTATTGTTTGCGGAGTTGATGTGTGAGATTTCCTGTTCTCTCATGGAAACTAAGCCCAATGATTCATTTCTAGATGAATTCTTATTCTTGATAAGCACAAACGATCTGTGGTATGGATATTTGATCATATATCTCCAAACTCAATGATTTAATTCCAATTTATCCTATGACAGTCATCAACGTATTCGCCACCATGCTAAGTATTATCTCATTCTCAATGATACCCTATACCGGCATGATATTGATTCAATTCTCCAATGATGTCTCACTCATGAAGAGGCTGAACAAGTCTTAAATTTCTGCTACTCTCGATCTTGTGGTGGTCATCTTTGTGGGATGGCTATAGCTCAGAAAATTCTTTGCGTTGGGTACTTTTTTCCCTTGATCTTTAAAGATTTCCATGAAGCAGTTAAAAAATTCCTACCCTGCCAACTTTTTTATCATAAAAAGTGCACCCATCCTGCTCCGTTACACCCCTTCATTGCCATTGGCCCTTTTTCCAAATGGGGGATTGCATTTATGAATTGTAATCCTACCTCAGTCGAGGGGCATCGTTACATTAGTATAGCTGTGGATTATTTCATGAAATGGGAAGAGACAATGCCTATGTATGTAGAGTATGCATGGTAAGGTTGTCTCCCTCTTCTTATTTAATCACGTCATCGCTAGGTTTGGAGTTCTGCAAGACATTATAACTGATCATGGATCCCATTTCCATAATGAGATGATGGCCGAGCTGAGTTCCAATTTGGGTTTTCATCATGAAACTAAACCCCTTACTATCCACAAGCTAATGGCCAGGTCAAATCCATTAACAATTTCATGGATATTATGCTTCATAAGATGGTTAGAGATCATAAATCCAACTCGAATTTAACTCTATTTTCTGCACTTTGGTCTTACAGAACTTCAATTAAAACAATGACTGGTTTTATGACTTTTCAATTAGTCTACAAACTGGAAGTTGTCCTACCTATTGAGTGTGAAATTCTGTCACTCAAGCTTGTTGTTTATCTTCTACCCAATACTCCTACCAAAGAAGAACCTTTTATTTATCTGACGAACCTTGATGAGACACAAAGAGATGCCGCCTTGGATAATGAGTGGCACAAAAAATGGATCAAAGCTCAATATGATAAATTGGTTCATCCTCGTGCTTTCAATGAAGGAGATCTGGTTCTGACCCATGATTAGAAACATGATAAACTTGGGAAAGGGAAGCTTGAATCAATGTGGTATGGTCCTTATATCATGAGTAAAGTATCATAAAAAGGGGCCTATGATTTTGTTGACTATGATGGGATACCTTTTGGGAAACCTCGCAATGGATTGTACCTTAAAAGGTACTATGCTTGAGATATTTTTTTCATTAGTGCCTTGTATGTATGTGCATATTTGACTTTTAAGTGTAGTTTTGTTATTTTAAATATGGTTCTTAGTTCTTGTCCAATACTATTTATCCCATGTTTTGATTATGCAGATCAGATGGCCTTCTATGGTTTTGTTGATGGTGTTTTCCGTCACACCCTGAATCTTGCTTCAACCACCTAGGTATTGTATTCCCAAGCTCATGACTTAGTTAGTTCAGGAGCGGTTTGTATAGGTTTGGCCACCAATAACATTGTTGAATATCATGCAGTGATAGGTTTTTTAACTAAAGCTACAGCTTGTGACATTGATCATTTGGTAGTCTTTATGGACTCTTAGTTGGTGGTTTCTCATTTGAACCACGTTTGCACCATTCAAAACCCGGTGCTCCTTCAAATTTTTCAAAGGGTGCACTTTTTAGAAAGGTCATTTGGATCCATTTCTTATCAACACAGCCCAAGATCTTGTAACAAAGTTGCAGATTCACTTTCCAATTACATGTTAGATTGGTACATTACTCATTCTTTATATTGATAAATAAAATGACATGGAACATTGTAAATAAGTAGTAAAAGACATAAAACTCATGTAAATAGCATTCCATTATTAAAAGCAAGTAGGCCACAAAAAGATCAGTCTATGTATATATATATATGTAAAGTGTTTTACAAAAAATATGGTATCGATACCCTGATTGAAGCACGTTGGCTTTCAAAACTACAAAATAACAAAAAATACTAAAGCTAGGAAGCTTTCAGTGAATACATCATGTGGAAATCTAGTGGTTCTCATGGTAGCACATGATGGCTCTTTCCACTCGACATAGCAAGCGACCAAAGCAGCCTGACATGCCTATGGTATGCCTCTGATACCTCCTAGGGAGGCCATCCACTAAAATGTATGAGATATATAATGTGAACCAGTTGATATTATCTTCCAGCTCTGTCATCTCCTCATCTCCACGGTGTACAAAGTGATTCCCCGATCACCTGTCTATGGGAGATGACCCTCCTGGTCATGCTAATCCCACATCTACATGATAAAAAGAAGGTCTCATCACCATACATAAAAATCGAAAAACAATAAAAATATAAAAACATGAATATCTTAGTGTTTTACTCACCGATGTCACCCCACTGATAATCCACTAGTAGGGGTAAGTCTTGATCTCCCCTGAAGTAGGTACTTGCATATGCATAATCCTCAATCATGAGGATTTGATCATCTAGCCATTGAAAAATGCATCCCCATACTTGAATTTGGATCCTCTACTGCCATGGTGGGACATAACCTCCACCCATATCAAAATGCGTGGATCATGTGCCCTCACCTCAAGTGTGGTACTCTCTCAAAGAAGAATGACAATAGGATTGTTCCATAACCAAATTGTTTCAATTCTCCTCATCAACACTTGGTCAACTTCTCCTTGAAAGTAACCAGTAGGGATTCTTCCTAGTTGAAGAATGTAGGTGCCATTACCTCTAAGTCATATAACAGTTGAGCATGGAATTCTTGATGAGTGCCTTGGCTCCTCAAGATATGCTGCATAGTGAACAATACTGTTTGAAGAGGTAAATCCATCACATCCTTGATGGGTATCTTCTTGCCACACATCTATGTACTTGGAAAGAAATATTGGTCTAATATCAGACCCTGAGTGGTGATTTCCCCGCCATGGGAACCAGTCAATGAGATATGTGCTTCCCTCTCTAAGAAAAACTATGAGGAAGTAGATATCCCCTACCTCTACAGTCAAAATGTGGGTCCCTACATCGAAATACTGCTGCTCAGGATTCCACATCCTGAGAATATATTCCAGTAACCTCACTTGTGACCTCATACTGGGTAAATTGAAGAATTTCAATATCCCACATCCACAAAGAGTAGATATGGTCCTGACATCATTTCCCCCTCTTATATCATTGAGATCTTGCTCCCTCTCCTTCCAAACCACCATTTTTGTTGAATATACCCTACAAAAACATTAAAATGAAGTATTAGCACTCATATACAATCATTAAAAATGATTCAAAATCATTCTTTTGGCTTATATTTCAAGTGTTCTAGGGAAACTTGTGGCACCTCCTTTTCAGTGTTATGACAAAGTGGTTCCACAGCTTTTTTCTATAGGAAAAACGCGGTGCCACTTGAGCATCACCCTTCGTGAAAGGGAAAAGAGCGATACCCTGAAAGAACATTTCCCTCTTGGGAAAATGCATAAAAAACCCTAAAACATGCATGAAATTAAAAATAGAAACAATACAAAGAAGAGGAAAGGTCTTAAGAATTACCTGGCTTTGACGGTTCGAGAAATGGTTGATTGTGGGCTCCACAATCCACACCTGAAATATGTACTCAAAATGGCTCAATTTGCTCTCCAACAGTAAAAGGATAAATGGTAAGTGTTTTTTACTATTTACTATGTTTTATACACTATTTTTTGGTTTTATTTTTATTATTTTATTCAAATTTTTCCCTTAATGGTTATATAAATCCTATTTTTTTATTTTTAAAGAGTCTAATAGTAATTTTGAAGATTGAAGGGCATGGAGAGTTAATTTTTTGGATATGGATGAGTTTATTTTTGACTTTTTCGTTCTCGTACGAAACATAAAAATCTTCCGAGCACTATTTTTGAAACTTTGGTCGTGCTTGTTAAACCTAGCACTAAATTCCTGAGTCAAGTTTTACTTCTTTTTTCAGGCTCGTTAAACCCTTTTTCATGAAAAGAAACCCTAGTATAGTCATCTTTAAGCTCTTTTTAGACTCTTAAAATGTCAAAATATCCTCGAGTGAAATTGTCTTCTTCACACTCATAAAAGGACCTAAAGAGTCGTCTTTTTGACGATAGTTTACCGCTTTTTCAGTTCAAATTGACTAAGTTACGAAATAGGTATACTCTATTCGTTGAATAGAATATTTCTCTAAGGTATTATTTTATACTTTTTTGGGCCTTGTTAGAACAATAATCCATCCTTAGTACCTTAGTTTAGACCTTAGACAAATTCTTTTTCTTCTATGCATTGATTGTTATGGTTTAGACTTAGGGAAATTGGTCTAGGAAGTAAACTGGTTATTTTGTCCCATTCATACACACACCAGTGCTCTAACTTGGTCAACCTAGAACATGTGCACCCTCATTAATGACCCTTCTTGGAACGCTTCCCTTCCTTGTTTTGTGGAATCTAGTTTGATTAGGGGTGCTAGTGATTGTTTTAGACCATTTTGTCCCTTCTAGTGCATTTATTGTTCACCTTGATCCACTACCACACCTCCTTTTCTCATCCATTCCTGTCATAGACCCATTTATGCTCCATCATGCCACATCAATGTTCACACCATTTTTCGTGACCATTTGGGGTGATTCGAGAGCTAATCGGTCCACCTAGAGGGGATGGAGGTCAAATTTGGTTATGACACATGTGCACTCCCAAATGGATTTCTAAGCCTCATGATTTTTCCCAAATGTAATATATGTCTATTATAAACATATTCAGATGTTAGAAAGTGCTAATAATATCCACTATTTTGTTCACATGTGTGTGTAATTTTACTCTTTCAGGCTTTTTTTTGTGCTTGTTTGCAAACTAGAGTGAATTGTGAGAATTTCTTGGTATCAGAGCTGATCTGAATCAATTCTCACATGGTATCAGAGCTGATTAAAGATGAAAATCGAATTTAGTGTGTTTCATTTTCTATTATAGTGGTTCTCCAGAGAAATTTGTGAGTTTTCATTGCAGGTACATTCAACAATTTTCACCACTAGCACAAGAAGAGATGGAGAAAACTCATGTCTTACTAACACCATTCAATTACTTTGAATGGAAGGTTGAGATGGTTAATCAACTGAGGTCCAAGGGTCTCTATAGGGTCACCATGGGGACAGAGGTTGAACCAAATTCTACATTAGAGAAGTGGAAGTATTTCAATAGACTTGATGAAGCTTTTGGAATGTTATGTCTCAGCATTTTGAGAGATATCCTATTTCATGTTGAAAGTATAGCTACCCCAAATGAATTTTGGATTAGGCTCAAAGCTCTCTTTGGGAAAATTAATGAAATGATGGGGCATGAGCTTGAAAATGAGCTCATCACCTTGAGCCTAGCACATTATGAGACCATTCAAGTATTTGGTTATTCAACTCAAGTAGTGTGGAATAGAGAAGAAAGAAGAGAAAATCATACAATCAATCCTTTTGAATCTAGGTCAAGAATACTCTATGTTTGTAAGCACATTTCTCTTTGGAAAGGTAACTATTTGAAATTGGAAAATACCATCACTAGCAACCTTCATGGAGTTTTTGACCCAAGAGAAAGATAAGCTAGAGTAGATGGGAACCATCAAAACAAGAAAGGACCAAGCTATTGTTTCAAGGCTTTCAAATGCATCCAAAGGAAATAAGAAATCTAAGGATTCGAAACAGCTAGAGAAGAAGAAACAAGACAAACCCAAAATTCCTGATGGGGGTTCGAATCCTTGCAAGGAAAAGGACAAGAAGGGAAAGGAGAAGACCAAATGCACCTATTTCCACAAGGGATGGCATCTAGAGAGTGCGTGCATGAAGAAAACCATTGATATGATGGTGCAACTGTTGAAGAAGAACAACATCCCAGTCCCAGAGGGCGCAAGGAAGAAGGATGGAAGTTCAGGTTCTGAAAACAAAGAGAGGTGCCATGCATTGGTTGCTGGTTCTTAAGACTCTACCACCTTCATCATTGATTCGGGAGAATCAAGGAACATGGCCTCTATCAGATATTTCTTCACATCCATGTATTATGACAGTGGCCCAGCTGTTCGAATGGGTCATGATTCCAAGATCCAGGCCAAGGGAGTTGGCAAGATCGATCTTAAAGATGGATATTTCAACACTGTCCTATTTGTACTAGACATGGCAGTGAACCTTCTATAAGTGTACCAAATGAAAAATACTGGAGAAGCCAAGAGAGTAACATTTACTTCAGATGAGGTTGATATAGCTGAAATATCCTCGAACAAAGCGGTGGCATTGGGGTATGCTAGCTACCAAGTTAGGATGTACAAATTCTCTAAGTTTATTCCAAACTCTAGTGGGGAAGCACTTTTGTCTCAAGCCAATGAAACCAACAAGTTGTGGCATGATAGATTTGGAAATATGAATTAAAAATGCCTCTAGGAATTGAACAAGGATGGCATGGTGGAAGGGCTTCCTCCTATCAATAACTCCAATGGTGCATGCATTGGTTGTGTGGTGGGAAAGAATCCACAACTCATTTATGAGAAAGGGAAGGAAAGGAGAGCTACAAAAGTACTTGGTTTGGTATATTTAGATCTCATTGGTCTCCTTGCCACTCCCTCCTATGGAGTATCAAGGTATTTTCTCACTTTCATAGATAATTTCTCAATTTTCCGTTGGGTCTATTTCCTAAAGCTCAAATATGATGTCTTTGAGACTCTCAAGATTTGGAAGGTCTTTGCTGAGAATCAAAATGGGAACAAGATAAAAATACTTCATACTGTAATGATAAATATTATTTAAAAAATAATTTTCAGCACTTGTGTGAAGAATGTGGCATCTAAATGCAACTTCGGTCCCCTACACACCACAACAAAATGGTATGGTCGAGAGGAAGAACATGGCACTCAAGGAGATGGATACCTGTATGATTGAGGCTAAGGATTTGAGCCCTAATATATGGGCCGAAGCCATTAAATTTTCTGCATACATTAAAAACATGTCCCTTCACAAATCAGTGAGTGGAAAAACACCATACGAGGCTTGGTTTGGTCACAAGCCAAATATTTCACATTTCAGGATTTTTGGCTCAAGGGAATGGACTCAAATTCCTTCATAAAAGAGAAAGGTCTTGCAGCCACAAATAAAGGATTTAATCATGGTGGGATATGGTGAATATATAAAGGAACACAAGCTCTTTTATCTGTCCACACACAATACTTTCATAGAAAGAAGTGTGTGATTCTAAGAAGAAATTATTCCATATTTTGAACTAGCACCAGGGAATGCTCTTCTCCTCAACACCAAGATGATGTAAGTGATGATTCCCTTTATGGTATTTATGATATTTATGATTCTGATATGGATTAATATTATTTTTTTGAACATGAATCCCCCACAATTCCCAAGTGGGCTGAGAAAACCTCAGGAGTTGTTGGGGATTTAGCAGGCAATCTTCTAGCTCCTAGGAAGACAAGATCACAATTTCACAATGCTTATTTTGCAAGTGAAGTTGATCATGATGAGAATATATATATATGATGGTTGGATATTATCCACAATCATATCAAGAAGAATCATTTTACCCAATATATAAATTATCCATGCAAGAAGAGTTCAACTCTCTACAGGAAAATGAGACTTGGGAATTGGTTCCCTTGCCTCCCAAGAGGAAGCTTGTGCAATATACGTGGGTAGATAGGATAAAATTTTCTTATGATGGATATGATATAAAATATAATTAAATATTATTTTCCAAAGGATTTTCTTAATTCCAAGGAGTGGACTATACAGAGACATTTGCACCGGTTGCAAAGATGGACTCTGTCAGGCTAGTTTTAGCCATTGCTGCTAGTAGGTGTTGGGAGGTTCACCACATGGATGTCAAAAGTAAATTTATTCATAGTGAGCTATAGGAAGAGATATATATTCAGCAACCTGAAGGTTTTCAAGAGGATCCTTCCCTTTTATGTAGGTTAAAGAAGTCACTCTATGGCCTAAAGAAATCCTCAAGTGCTTGGTATGCCAAGATGGACAATTGTTTGCTTTCACTTGCTTTGTTAGATGCAAGTCTAATCCTAATGTTTATTTGCAGCATATTGGTGATGTATTTTAGTTCATTGTACTCTATTTTTATGACCTTTTGATTACAGGTAGTTGATGGAGGACAAATCTAGTTATGACACATGTGCACTCCCAAAGGGCTTCCTAAGACTCACAATTTTTACCAAATGTAATATCTTTATGTTTTAAATATATTGAGATGCTAGACAGTGCTAATAATATCCACTATTGTGTTCACATGTGTGTGCAATTTTACTCTTCTGGGCTTTTTTTGTGCTTGTTTTGCAAACTAGAGCGAATTGTGAGATTTTCTAGGCTTCTAGATCCATATGTGAATCAATTATTACAGTCCTTAGAGACTAAATCATACAAAAAAAGACACTTTGGATTCTTATTCCATTTCGTTCAGACTCTCTAAACGTGAACGACACCGAGTTTGCTTTCAATGGAATCGTTAAACTAAACACCGAGAGGCCCTCTTATGGGAACGGAACCCTCATTTATTAGGTTCATGAAACATGTGAGAATGGATTTATCACATGATAAGCTACAACTGTTGGATTCATTTACCCAACATGCACACTTATTTGGTCAATTTTGGCCTATTTACCCACTATCCTAAGTTTATTTGACTTACTTGGAATCAGATGAGAACACTATGACATCAGCATGAGCACACCCACACCCTCCTTCAATAAAGGAGTCCAACTAAGCCTTCTCCTTCATTTGGGGAGGCTAACGAGGCTTCCTCCTTCAAACAAGGAACAATTCTGAGGTGATCTGAGTGTCATAAATGCACCTAATTGCTAACTGATTGTTGTTTCACCTAACAATAAGTTGAGTTGAGTTGTAAAGGAGCCTACATTCATTATTTGAATATTTTTGGCTATTATTTATGAACTGGAGAGACAACTAGGGCGCCTCCAACCACTTCTGAAGACAAGTGGCACTTCAGTTAACTCCATTGGAGCTACTTGGAGATATGGATGTGCTACCTCCTTGAGTTGGACATGCAGTTACATATGATGAGTCACTTTTAGTTAGACTCAGTCATCTATTGCACTCTAATTTAGTTAGGACTTAGTGTGAGAGTTAGTTATGGATTAGCTCAGTGGTTAACTATGTGTGCCAATTGTGGCTGACATTCAGTTAAGCTACACCCATCGATGCAATTCGAATGACCTCCTTGAGTATTCAAATTGTCTTGGAATTCATGCATTCAGCATGAGATTGTATTGTAATATCATTCATTATTGATTACAGGGTCTGCAAACTCTTATTGCAATACCATTACACCATTTTTAGGAGTAATTTGTCTTGAATCATTTGTAGGCTATGTTTAGTCCCTAGATTACTTAGACAGAATTAATAACAACGAGTGTTTGTTACCCTCTTTGAACTCGTAAAAATGAAAAGAGGCACTCATAAATCATGATGTGGAAAGTAAGGGAAGGGAACTATATTTCATTTATGCAAATAAAGGTTCCTTTCCCATGAATTATATTGTGTATGAATCACTATTTTCATTGTTGAAATCCTTATTCATCAGCATAAGATCATAGATTGAACTTGGTACTTTAGTCTTGTATGTGCTTTGTTGTGTGTTTTTTGTAGGATAATCTGTGGAGATCAAACACTCCAAAGGCCAACCTATTATAGTTCGTGACAGGTAAAAGAGTTCATTCCAAACATCTATTTGATCTTAGGAAAAGTTCTTTTAGTTGTTGTGACTTCTTTGTTCTAGTTTTGAGTGTTTCATACTAGGGAAACAACTTCTATCCACAGAAGGTGAGTATTTCCGGTAACAAGTGACAAACCAGGTGATGATTCTCAAGTTAAATATCTAATAGCTAAAAAAGATAATGATATTGCAGTCTTAAGAAGTCAACTAAAGATCCCAACTATTCATCCAGTTCAAACTGGTGAAATTCATCAGGTTGAAAAAGAGAAAGAGAAGCTACTGACCACTATGTTGAAACATAGAGATGAGATAGAAGAAAGGGACAAAAATACAGTTGATTTTACGTCCCAAATAGATGATTTGACATTCTAAATAGCCACCCTTCAATTTCAAAGGGATAACAGAAATAAAACCTTACCATCATCTACCATGGCACCTGAGGTGACAGAGCAAGTCCAGATGAACGAAATTATAGATCAGCATATGCAAGAAGTTGCTACACAACCACCACCAACTGAAATATTTGATGTAGATTATATGAAGGATGATCAAACCACTATTGATCCTACCAAAATTACAAAATATGTACAAACAAAGATAAAGGATCTAGAATATTATGTCAATCAAAAGAATAACATAATTGTAGAACTTGAGCATGACATAAGAAAAAAAGAAAATGAATTAACTTATTATAAAAGAGAAGCAGATGATATGAAAATTCAAGTTACATATTTGATGATAGACACTCAAGGAGAATAACTGATTAAAATAACCAAACAAGATATTTGGGAAATAATTGAACAAATATTGAATGATCAATGAGAGTTTATGAACTTAATGACCATTGAGATGGAGATCTATAAGTCAACAATAGGGGAGATAAAGCAGTTAAATGAAACACTAGGAGAAAAGACTACACGATCTAGGCAAACAATTGATTACCTGAACATCTTGATGAATAAGAAAATAGAGGATTTTCATCTCACCAATAGAACACAAGTAATAAATATTTTCAAAAGAAAGATGTTAAAGCAACCACTGTGTCGAGTGATGCAAAATTGTACAAATGTATTGGATGATGACACTAAATATTTTAAAACAATGTTTACTAGCGTTACAAATCTTGTATTGCACCTATTATGGGATGGAAATGCATATTTCTTTTCTAAAAAACTCAAAGAGAAAAGAAACGAAGAGCCTAAACAAGAAATGGAAGGATTGATCAATGCCAATCAAGTATTTGAAATATTAAGGCCTTCGTTTCACATCTGGACCAAATTAAATGTAAAATTTAAAGAGATGGGGCCTCTCACTGATGAAGTAAATTCAGAAGAAGAATTGGCATTACAAAATTTGAAAGCTAATAGCATTCCAGTAGGTAAATGCTGGAATCTGGTAGTAATATATCACATTTCAGCTTCACCACTTTAGCAACAACACATCGAACAAATTACCCCTTGGTCATCTACACAATAGAAATCAGCTCAGCAGACACCCCATAAATATCAACATGAAACTCGTTCACCTCAACAACATTCCCAATCAACACCAGCGTAGGAAAATGCAATACATTCAACCCCTTTAGCATTTATTCCACTTGGAGGACCTGTACAAACTGGAGACCCAACATATAATGAGATTCTCCAACGAATGATACAAATTGGAATTCCACTAGGTTATTCCATGCCTCCAGGTCAGCAAAGTATCAGCGAGGCCAACAATCATCAGTTCAAGGAAAGAAGAAGGCTAGAGGACAAAAGAAAAACTAAAACTTACTTTATGTAAATGTAATATTTTGTTGTAATAAAGTAAATGGTGAAAAATATTACTTTTAGTTAGAATTCAAATAATTTATCAACAATATTAAGGTGCCTTTGAGTCCTATATAATGTAAGCTCAACAAATGATCAATTTAAGAATTATAAGTATTCTTTCTTCTATTGTTGAGTTGGTGCATCTTATTGTGATGTAAAGTATTTATCGTATATTAATGAAATGAAGTTGTGCAATTTGTCTATTCTCTTTGTGTATCCATTTGTTTATGAAGCTACATGGGAATGCAATTAAGTGAATGTAGTATTATTTTACTTGACGCAAGTATCTTTGAATCTTTCTTCAAGATTAAATACTAAATATCATTACAGGAGTTCAAAGTTATTTTGATTATGTATATGATATTTAATGCATATTATAATTGTTATAAGTATTCTGAATATGGTGCTCTTATGAATTGTGTTTCTTCAAAATAAATAAATATCTCATCTTAGTATTTGTGAATCGTAAAGAACTACTGAGTTATGTAAAATTCAACTCATTACGTTTGATCCCTATCTTTCCATAATAAATTCACCCGTCGATGTTTCTTATTGTATAGGATTTGTGTTCCTCATCTCATCTCTTTCATTTTGAAATTTGTACTGCCTCGCTCCATCAAAATCCTATGTGGAATTGCCATTGCATTTGCAATTATATCCACAAAAAAATGTCAAGTATCTTGAGCATTCAAACAATGTCTCAAACCTAAATTCAAATTCTCAATTTATCTCTAATATTGTAAAAGTTTGATCCCTTTCATGCCTAGGATTTCCCTATTTTCGACCTACGGAAACTCTAAGAGTTAACATAAACTTAATTTTTCTTTTAAATTTATGATCAACATACTGTAGAAAAGGAAAACATTGTGAACTGATATGGTAACTCAACATCATCTCCTTCACTCTTTTCCCATGATTTTGATTTGTAGTTTCCATATACATGGTCATTGCTGAAAAATCTCATATGTGTTGATTCAGAAAACTATTCATCTAGATTATCCTGATCATAATAATAATTAGAATATCCAACCTCATGAAAATCAACAAGAAAATTAATAGTGAGATCATATTTATGCTCATAATCAGAAATGTTTTCTACTATATACAAAGAGTCATCATGTTGATGTAAATCAAAAGCACATTCTTTTCCTACATCCTTGATAATAGAATTAAAATTTGAAAATGAGGAATCATCATACTAACACAAACTTAAACTCAAGTATGATATATGTTGTTAATATCCTCTTTCTTATTTTTATACATCCAAATATTCATCCCAAACTTGATCTTGAGGCCTGCCACACACCCAAAGGTTGTTTTAAATATATTCAACATCAGAAAAAATTTGCTGCAAGGTGAAAGAATTCATTTCTCTGAGAAAAATGGTAGGCCATGATCATGAGTTGTTGCATAATATAACATGGAAACTGCTTCTGAAGGTCGAATATCCTTGGGCATACTGAGATAAAAGTTATGGAATCTCCTATTAAACATAGTGATTGTCTCATCCTTCCTCCTCTTCATAGCATGAAACTTAGAAAGACACTGCTCATAATATTTGTTCACATCCCAATATTTGATCAATAAGACATCATGCAAGTCCATGCATGAATCTATTGAATAATCCTCCAAACTTCTAAATAAAAACCAATCATCCCCATGTAAAGACTAAGAAAAAATTCTCATAAACACAGCTTCATGTGTAATTTCAAGAAAATCAATAAAAATTTCAAAAGTATCGATATGTTCTTCCACTTTAACATGGTTTTCTCCATTGAAACTGGGAAGGTACTTGAATAACTTAGGAGGATAATCATGGAGGAGATAAGGAAATTTGAGAGGTTTATAATGCTACCTAATCTTGGAATGAACATAAGTAAGTTGATCATAGAAAGAAGTATTGATCACAAGTGATGGTAGAGCAACTTTATTACTCACAGGTTTACATGAATGATCATTTTTAGGAGGGATTTAAATACATACATCCTGATTCTTGTATGGTTCAAATAAGGGAAATGGATCAAGATAAATAGTACAATAGGAAGATAAATCTTTCTTTCTCAAAGTGGGATGTATGATAGTGGATTTATGATCAGCTGAATATAAAAAGAAAAATATAATTCTTTTCACACATAATTGAAAGGTAAGGAAAGAGAAGATTCAAAAGAAATTTTTTCTTGGAGAAAACTAATTAGTTTATAGATGGTATTTTCATCGCATATCTTGATATTTCTGTCTATAGGAAACTTCCTCCAATGGAGTCTTATAATTGTGGAGTCTACAGGTGAATGATTTCAATCCAATTTCTTGTGTCCATCTCTTGTTTACCATCAAAAGATAGAACCGCTCAATATCATATTTTCAGGGAAGATGACTTCGTTCATCTATCCTTGCTAATGACACCAGAAGATGTTAGTGCTAGAATATGCACTCTAACTACAAAGAGGACATGCCTAACACACCTTGATAAATTTGCTTAATTACTAATGTTTGTATGTGGATCAAATGTTATGGATTTTTTGTTTTATATTACTGATAACTCTCAATATCATATACTATACTCATGAAAACAAGGCCAATGAACACAATGCTCAGACACTTGGAATGAAAATGGAAGAAGGAAGAATAATAGGAGTAAAACTATAAACATATCACTCTCGCAAACTGCTCAAATGATGGATTCACAAGTATGAATTCCTATTAACCAGAAATCCTTTCCAACTAATAACATAAATACTTGAACGAGATACTTATGTAATCCAATAAATCACCAATAAATCGTTTCATAGTTCAAGAATCTGTAAGACATAATACCAATATACACTATACCAACAACTTATGACATTCAAATGGAATAAAAGACGTGTACACACAAAGAAACCACTAACTGATCATTGCATTCACTGGAGTCTTCAATGATGAAACACAACCAAATATCCTATAGTTCTATATACAAAAACAAGGTAGACAAGTATGTCTCCGAAACCCAGAACCATGCCCCTTCTTCCTTCCCAAGAGGAAGATCCCTTTTTACATTAACAATGATACCATTAGAAAATGCATGATATGAGATATTAGAAGCTAAAAGTCTATCAATAAATTCAATAATAGTGATAATATATTATCGATCACAAGGAATCAGGAACTGCTAGGTCAAATGCCTTAAAATATGGAATTAGTTCTTTGACTAGGTGTGTTTAATGGGTCTCAAAGATCCACAAGTGGTGCTCAAATTGTTGCTTATTTCTGTAAAATTCCCCATGTGTAACCTAATTCGGCTCATTCAAGTAAAAACCAATGTTTATATTTTTATAATTATTCCCTATTTTCTCAAAATATGTGTCGCAAGATGACCTCTAAAACAGTCATTTCCAGAAATTTTGGTAGCGCCCTATATAGAAAAGGGTCACGATTTTGCTGTCGTAACTTGAAACTTCAAGCTGTCATCTAATTGGATTCATGCCTTGACAAGTTATATCTTATTTGAATAGCTAATGCTTGGAGATTTGGATTTATTTACTAAAAATATCCTTAAA
Organism: Pseudotsuga menziesii; assembly: GCA_001517045.1. Lineage (NCBI taxonomy): Eukaryota > Viridiplantae > Streptophyta > Pinopsida > Pinales > Pinaceae > Pseudotsuga > Pseudotsuga menziesii. The sequence continues at coordinate 185,713 of LPNX010153453.1, read as the reverse complement.
GATAATTTGACACCTATACGTATTGTGTTTTCATCCATCTGCTTTGCCACCTGTAACTATTTTGTCAGCTTTAAGTTTTAATAGTCATTATATTTTCCCATTCTTCATTTGTATCAATACTCAACAAAGGTATGACTTGCATATATAGCTAATTTACTTTGGGAGTCTCCTTCTACTTTCTATAATTTAAAAATATTTTCATCTCTGCATTATTTTCAATAAATTTTTTGATAGATAATGCAAAGATAAACCATAATGATAAAGAAATTTTGGATCAAGTTTAAAGTTCAAGAAAACTCTATGATTTAATTCAAGAATCAATAATATATATGAACTGCATCACGATACATGATTTACATGGCTATAGTTTGGCTTACAATCTTTTTTTTAATTTTTTTTTTTTGGTGTATAAAACCAATCAGCTAAAGTAAAAAACCTCTTTCCAAAATGTTAGAAAATAAAAACATGCTATTAAAGATGAAGAAACATACTCTGAATCCAAAATTAGGGAAGCGAGAGTCTTGACCAAATTTGACTCAAACTTGGCGGAGGGCTAAAAATTTTGGAAGTGTAGATTTTGGTACCAACATCTACCTGCATATGGGGATAGTGATTTCCATGTGAGGAACTAAGAACATTCAGACCAATTCCTTGATCCATTTTGATTCCTTAATTATTATTATCTAAAACCATAGTTACAAACCAAACTGCTCTTGTCATCTAATGGAAACTTAAGGCCAAATTATCATGTTGAAAGGAAATGAATTTACTTTGTACCAGTGATTTTCTTTCCATTGGGAAATGGAGTTTTTAATACCAAATGGAATTGAAAATTAGACTATCCAACAACCTTCTTTCTATGCTTAAAAATATCCATTGAACTCAAACTGAAAGCTAGATGCTCAACATCGAGCTTGTTTATATACATTTCCTGCTCTAATCAAATGAAAATGACTTGCTCATGTGATGTGAAACTTACAATGTAACCAAGTAAAAATTTGGATTACAAAATGATCTTATTGTTTTCAGGTAAATGAAATAATTCAAAAAGAATAAAATTCTTGCAACAAATATTTAATAAGCAGTTTATACTTACTGCTGCAATTTGATTGCATGCTGAAAGAGGCAACATTGAAGACCTCTAAAAAAATGATTTGATGTAAATGGCCACGAAATCCTGCAAAACATGACAAAAAATCACATGATCTAAAATACAAGACTGTTGTTGTATGAAACTTGCTTCATCAGTAAAACTATGCTCCACTTGTACTCCTTGAAATACCCCATGAACATTATATGTTTGATTACAATCAGACAAACATCAAACTCTTGAAATTATTCACATGTTTCTTGTGCAGAAATTTCTTTAGCATATTCCAAAACAAGAGTATTATAAAAATCAGAAGGCAACAAGTTATTTTCATCAATTCTAGGAGAACGAACAACATACACAATGAGATCTTTATTTTGAGTAACTAACTCATCATTGTCAAATGTAGGCTCAATAGTTTTTTGAAATTGAAAGGAAACACTATGAACTGATCTGGTCACTCAACATCATCTCCTTCACTGTTTTCCCATGATTTTAATTCATAGTTTCCATATACATGGTCATTGTTGAGAAATTTCATGTATTTATTCATAAAACTGTTAATCTAAATCATTGTCATAATAATCATTACCATAACCAGCCTCATGAAAATCAACAAGGAAATTAATAGTGAGATCATATTTACTCTCATAATCAAAAAAAATCTTCTTCTACATATATGGAGTCATCTTGCCGATGTAATTCAAAAGAACATTCTTTTCCTACCTCCTTGACAATATAATTAAAATTTAAAAATGATGAATCATCATACTGACAAAAATGTAAACTCAGGTATCATATCTATTCTTCATATCCTTTTTCTTGTTTTTCTACATCTAAATATTCATCCCAAACCTAATCTTGAAGCTTTCCACAAACCCAAAGGTTGTTTTCAATCTCTTCAACATCATAAAACATCTGGTGCAAGGTCAAAAAATTCCTTTCTCCGAGGAAAAATCCTAGGTCAAGATGATGAGTTGCTGCATAATATAACATGACAACTTCTTCTGAAGTAGAATATCCTTCGGTGTACTAAGATAAAATATATGGAATCTCCTATTAACATAGTGATTGTATCATCTTTCCTCCTCTTCATAGCATACAACCCAAAAAGGTACTACTCATAAGATTTGTTCACACTCCAATAAATTGAGAAGACATCATGCAATTCCATCTATGAATCTATTGAATCAGTGTCTAGACTTATGAACCAAAACCCAAAGAATCCATGTAAAGACTAAGAAAAAGTTCTCAAAAATAGATCTTCATGCAAATTTTCAAACAAATCAGCAAATCTTTCAAAAGCATCCATATGTTCTTCTGTTGTAACATGGTTTTCTACATTGAAATTTGGAAGGCACTTGAAGAACTTGAGATAAGGATAATCATGGAAGAGATAAGGCAATTTGATAGGTTTAGAATGTTTCCTAATCTTGGACTGAACATAAGTAAGATGCTTATAGGAAGAGTTATTGATCACAGGTGATGGTAGATCAACTTTATTACTCACAAGTTTACATGACTGATCATTTTCAAGAGGGATTTGGATATATATAGTATGATTCTTGTGGTTTATATAAGGGAATGGATCAAGATCAATAGTACAAGAGGAATATAAATCTTCTATTCTCAATGTGGGATGTATGATAATGGATTTATGATCATCCAAATATACAAATCAAAAGATAATTCTATTCACACATAATAGAAAGGACGAGAAAGAGCTAAAGAAAAAGAGCAAATGTTCATGGAGAAACTTTGATTAGTTGATACATGGTCTTTCCATCACACCTCTTCATCTTTTTGTCAGTAGGAAACTTTCTCTAATGGAGTCTTATAATCAAGAATTCACCAAGTGAATGATTTGCATCCAATCTCCTATGTCCATCTCTTATTCACCATCAAAAGATAGAACTACTCAATATCATAACTCCAAGGAAGATGACTTCATTCTTCCATCCCCAACATCGATGCTAGAAGATGTTAGTGCTAGAAGACACACTCTAACTACAAAGAGGACATGCTAAGCACATCTTGATAAATTTTCTTGATTACTAATGTTTGTATGTGGATCAAATTAAATGGAGTTTTGTTTTTATCTTACTGGTAGCTCTCATGATCATATATGTTGTGGGAAATAATGCACAAGAGTGCTTCCCACTTGGGATGGGGCTTGGGCTTGTAGGTTGCATTAAGCCCCTAGTGTTCAACCCCTTTTTGGATGGTTAGGTTGGATGACCCCACATGATCCTGCAAGATATTATTAGAAGGAAACAAAGAAAAACTAATAAAATGACAAAATTTAAACAAAATATCAAAGAGGGGGAGAATACATAGACTCCTGAAATCAATGCGAGCCAAAAAACTTGTATATTTCCTAAAGGTCAAGCCAATACAACATCTTGGAGAGGTGATCTCCAAATGGAGGCAAACACTCTTCCTAAGGGAGGCCTATCTTGTCCAACAAATGCTTGAAGTGGTTAATGAACCAATACAAGTGAAGAGCACTTTATCCTTGAGGGAATGAGGAAAGGAAGTTTTGGGAATGCTTGGAACTAGGGAAGAGGTGAGCTAAGAGGATGTTCAATCACAATTATAGCCACATAGCTTCGCTTCAAAAACTTATTACAATTAACATGTTCATGGCGTTCTTTTATAGGCCAAGAGGTGGCCAAAAAATGACAAGATCATAGTGTGAACCCATTGACTCATGGTTTGGGATCCCAAGCACTCCAAGAGGCTATTTAAGGAAACCAAGTGTGTGAGGCCAAATTTGAATTCAATGGGGTAAGTGGATATTTCATGAGACATCAATGTGTCGTTGGTGGGTGATATCTCGTCGATTGTGTTAGCCATGTAGATCTTGAAGGAAATTCCATGTTTCCATGCGGGTATTGTTTTGGAGGTATGTGTTATAGCACTAGTAGCCAAAGTTTAACCAACGTTGTTTGCTAATGTTGACTATTTTGGGGCTATTTTGCACTCAATCTGTTGTTTGGACCTTATGAAGATGGATTTTTCTATATTGTGCATTCTATATGTTGATGATAATTTACTGTGTGAATTGTGAAATTGTTGTAGGTGTGTGAGTTTTTCATGATAATAGCGCCCCCTGTTGTATGAGGTTTGGAGGGTATTGTAGAGTTGATAATGCATCATCATTTCTTGTGTATTTTTCTCTTTCAGTTCTTCAAATGGTGTGGACAAGAGTGACCTTCTGAAGGGGAAGGTTTTCCATTGTGTTGTTGTTATACCAACGAGGTGGGAATCCCCATACTCATGAAAAGGTGCCAGGATGGATTTAAAATGAATATATCTAGGGATCTATCATAAACAACTGAGGGAATGGAAGGGGGTGGCCTCAAACAATGCAAGAGTACATGAACCTAGAATTTTGTAACTAGTGCTAAAGAAGTAGAAATGCCATGAATATGAAGATGCCCACATGTGTGGGGGTGTAGGATGTACTGTACCATAGCTGTTGCAACTTATCATTTTCAAACGTGAACATCGTTACCTTCAAAAATGTATGACTCCCCTTGATGTGAATAAATATTTTTTTCAAACATAGGGGAGACTACTAAGTTAAGTGTTGATGTATATGTAACTTCGGAATGTATTCATCTATGTATCTTATGTATTGTAACCCGATGTTTATTTCAGGATGTTTCTATTATGTATTTGAGTCATGTTGTCATGCCCTAATGTTCTAATTGAGAGGATCAATAATGTAAACAAGTCATGTCAAGTCATTGTTAAAGTCCCCACAATTTCGGGGCACTAGGGTTATTATACACTCATAGAGATGTAGTCTCTAGTNATTGAGTGCACTTCAAGTGAACGGAAGAATATAAATAGAGAGTGAGAGCCTCTCTATTTATCACTTGTAACACACATCACTCACTCACTCAAGTGTGGCGCATTAGTGGAGAAGGAAATACACTAGCACTAGACAAGAAGAAGACTACTGTTGTCGGGAGTGCATCTTACTGTTTTGGGCTTTTACTATTTTGGTGCTGATTCTATCTCTGAGGAAGTTGCGGGGTTTTCTCCTTTATGGTTTCCCCGAGAAAAAAACTCTTTGTGTCTCTTGTCTCTTGTGATGTGCTTATGTTTTATTGCTGTGCTTGTTATTCTCTTAGTGAAAAGATCCTAAGATCATAATGCTAGCTTAAATGATGAAAAACTAACATGGTATCAGAGCTAACCTGAGAAGAAGACATTGTGTAGCTACAGCAGCTATGGATTCTTACTTTTTGGGTCTCTCTCCACAATCTATTAGAAATTGTATGCTAGAATGACTCTCCATTGAAGGGCGCATCTTTCTGTCGAAGCGGAATTCGATTTCGAGCATTTTCAGTTTTCGATGTGAAAATTAGGGCTTTCTACAGAAGAGGAATTTTTGAGTGATACCAGATAGGATTTTTCTCCTCATAAAAACCAAATTTTAGAGACCTGGATCAAGAAATTTGGTTGGGTGAAACTCTGGGAAAGTCAAACCCTAGTTTGACCTCGAACTGGAAAAACCCTAAATACTAAAACTAATAAGTTTTGGTACATTCGCTATATTCTGAGGTTGGTAAAGTCTCAGAAGCTAAAAATTGCAAGGGATGAATATAAAATCCTGATAAACATTGTGTCCAAAACTCAACCTTAGATTCACTATATTCTTGGAGATATGATCTCTCCAAGTTAGGGTTCCATCCTCTTCTAGAATTCATCCCTAAACAGGATACCTGGGGAGAATTGCAATATCTTGGGCTACAGAGGTCCAAATCGAATTCATGAAGATGTTCCAAAAAGGGCATGGAATATTCGTTTGGTGTTCAGAATATCAGACTCAGAAGATCAACCAGTGACACATGGAATGCCATACAACTTCGCTGTTCTGGACAGTCCTGTAACAGGTCACCTTGGGAAAAGGATCATAAATCCCAAATGGTGAAACACATTCTGATGAAACCTGCGTTTTTGGATCAGGGACATGCGAGGTTACCTCAGTGAGAAATTTCAGACATAGAGGAGCATAAAGTTTGGAGATATCATAGAAACAGTAACAGGCATGTCTGCAAAAGAAATTGGAAGATTAGGGCTTCCTATTCTGGGAGCTTCCCTCCATTGTTTTCAGAAAAGGAGTACATTGGACAACTCCATTTGAAGAGATCTATCTATCTATCCAATCATATCTAAAAGATTCCAATTTTTGAAAATTAGGGTTTCTGTGACAAACCCTAGATCAGCCAGCTCCGGAACCAGGACGGACACCTCAAATCGGTAAGATCTAATCCTTTGCTATTTTCATTTGAGGTTCTCATTTCAAAGTGATCTATCACATCAGCTTGATGATAAGCTTGGTGAAGTTCACAACTTCCAATCATAGAAGTTTTTGATCTCTCTGAAGAAAATGGATTGGACACCTACATGAGTATAGAGGTTCCAGTTCCAGAGGGAGATGAGGCTAGAAGCCTTACACAAGAAGAACTTGGTCAAGGCCAAGAAGATCGTGGTTGATTCAGTCACGGATCAACTTATACCACAAGTGTCTTCCTTAAACACACCAAAGATGTTTGATTCCTTGACCAAGCTATTTGAAGGGAAGAACATACATCAGAAGATGACTTTAAGAAACCAATGAAGATCCATAATGCAGAGACCATGAAGTCATAAGAGTCTCTCAAATAAAAGAACAACTTCAAGCGGGGAAAGAAGAAGTGAAGAATGCAGAAGTGGTGATGGCCACCTTGAATGGACTCCCATGATCATGTGATTCATTCATTCAAAGAATGTGTGCCAGAAAGAAGTAATTACTTTCAGTAGAATCCGGGAAGAAGAAGAAGAAGCTCTACCCATAAGAAGAGAAGAGAATATGGAAGCAAATGAAGATCAAGCTCTCATCATCCAAAGAAGATCCCTCAAGCGATGAGGAATATGAAGATCTCAACTCTTGAAGAACTTCTTATCCACCTTAGCATTTGGATAAGAAACAATGCTATCTTGAATGAAGAAGATGATGAAGCTGAAGGCTCAAGAAGGAATCTACCCATGAAACAAATAAAGATAAGTATTCAATTGTCATTTCATGATATTGTTTTGTTATGCATTTGTTTATATTCAGTTGATGTATCATGCATGATAGGATGTTTGCATTAATGACAGTATACTACTAATATGCATGTGATGGGAAAGATCGCATACATAATTGCCTACAAGCAAAGAAGAATGAATACTTGTTCCGAAGAACAAGTGACGATAGTTCAAAGACAAAGAATAATATGATGAGTGCAGTGACATCATTGATGCAGAACCCTCCAGCCACCAAGAAGAAAGGGAAGACCAGTTCAAGAAGAATGATGTCAGGGCGCAGTATCGAGACCTGAAGAGAAGTTCATAGTTCCATCATGCAATAGATGGAAACATCGTGGGATACAAAGCAAGATTCGTAGCATGAGGCTTCTCATGAAAGGAAGGCCTAGACTACGAAGAGACATTTGCAGCCAGTAAGAGTTGAAACATATACATGATGAGATTGATGAAGATCTTAACCTTTGCTACAAGGTTGAAGATGCAAGTCTATACACTAGATAGTCACATAGAATATTAGTAGCATAGGAAGCTACTTGTCACTCCGGTACAGAATGTTTTCAGTACATAGAGCATAGAATACAGAGGGAGTATGATGCTTCACTTCAGAGGGAGTGACTATAGAATATCTTGAGGTTCGACATGGTACGACAGGTTGGACAGATTACTGCTGACTCTAGGCTTTACTAAGAGTAAAGTGGATTTCAACCTTTGCTTCAAGGTTGAAGGTGGAAGACCAGTGATGCTCCTGTTATGTGTCGATGCACTACTTTCTAGGTATGGAGGTGTGGCAGAGTACAGATGGAATATTCCTTGGACAAGGGAAGTATGCAGTAGAGATCCTGAATAGGTTTAGGATGACGGACTGCATGACCACACCTATGGCATCGAACATGAAGCTATTGAGTGATGCTTCATCAGAGTTGGTTGATGCTACGATGTATCGTCAGATGATTGGGTCATTGATGTACCTGATGAACACAAGACCATACATTTGCTTTGCGGTGAACACCATGAGCCAGTACTTAATAGATCCGAGAAGTGTTCACTTGATAGCTGCAAAGCATATTCTGAGGTACCTGAAGGGTACAATTTATTATGGGCTCAAGTATGATGCGAATCAGAAGATTAACCTGGAGAGTTATGTTGATTCAGATTGGGCAGGCAGTGCCATCGACAGGAAGAGTACTTCAGGATGTTGCTTCAGTATGGGATCAAGTGTGATCTCTTGGTTTAGCAGGAAGCAATCCTGTGTGGTACTGAGTATAGCTAAAGCAGAGTATGTTGCAACTTGTTCAGCTAGTTGTGAGGCAGTATGGCTACGGAAGCTACTATCTGATATATTTGATCTCCAGTTGGATGCTACTTGTATACATTGTGACAACTAGAGTTGCGTGAAGTTGTCAGAGAATCCAGTGTTCCATGACAAGTCGAAGCATATCAAGATCAAGTATCACTATATCAAGGATATGGTGCAGAGAGGAGCAGTGAAGCTCCAATATATTGTGACGGAGGAACAGATAGCTGATGTATTGATGAAGCCATTGGCTAGGCTGAAGTTCGAGTACTTCAGGGAGAAGCTTGGTGTTCTCCAGATCGATATTTCCTCCAACGAAAAGTGATGAGTCCCATAGCCATTCTGACATGGTGAGAGGATTGGTTCCTTCCATGGTCAGATGTAAGGGTTGAGCCATTCTGTCATGGTGAGAGGATTGGTTCCTTCCATGACAGATATGAGTGCTGAGATCCATAGCCATTTTGACATGGGGATAGGATTGGTTCCTTCCATGGTAAGATGTAAGGGCTGAGTCATTATGTCATGGTGATAGGGTTGCTCCCTTCCATGTCAGATATGAGTGCTGGCCATTCTGTCGAGTAGGACAGATGTAAGGGCAATTGCCATTCTAGGAATGGAGGCACCTGGTCAGTTACCAGGATCACTCAGTGTAGGACTAAGTAGCCATTCTGATGTGATAGATGGATGTGTTCCCACTTGATTAGATGTAAGGGCTGAACCATTCTGTCATGGCTAAAGGATTAAGTTCCTTCCATGTCAGATGTGAGTTTTGGCCATTCCGACGAGCAGGTCCGATGTAAGGGAAACTGCCATTCTCTAGGAGAATGGAGGCGCCTGGTCAGTTACCAAGTAGCTCAGTCGAGGACTGGGGGCCATTCTGATATGACTGCTGGGATGTGTTCTCGTAGGATTAGATGTGAGTGCAAGCTCTTCCATCACTGTGATAGGATGTGTTCCTGTCTGGATGGATGTGCCCTTTTGACGAGTAGGTCAGATGTAAGTGTTGAAATCTCTCATCACTGTGATAGGTTGTGTTCCTGTCTAGATGGGAGTCTTCCATCACTGTGATAGGATGTGTTCCTATCTGGATGGATGTGCCCTTTTGACAAGTAGGTCAGATGTAAGTGCTGAAATCTCTCATCACTGTGATAGGATGTGTTCCTGTCTGGATGGGAGTCTTCCATCACTGTGATAGGATGTGTTCCTTTCTGGATGGATGTGCCTTTCTGACGAGTAGGTCAAATGTAAGTGTTGGGCGAAGACCTACATGATGGGTAGTCCTACAGCCAGCATGAAAAAGGGCTGGCTCTATAGAGCTTCCTGTGGCAGCCACTTATACTATGAAATGAGAACTATATACTATGAACGAGAACTCTACCCATAAAAACGATGATTTTTGCAAAAAAAACACCAAAAACACCCCCCAAATAGAAAAGTGTTGATACCAGTATACATGCTTTTT